>PVKB01006370.1:0-64365 GCA_004027205.1 Ctenodactylus gundi | reverse complement strand
CAGTAGCTCAGAGTGAAGGACCAGGGTTCAACATCCAGTAACTGACTGAAAAAAAAAAAAAAAAAAAAAAAAAAAAAAAAAAAAAAACAGAAGTGAGTGGAATACTAAATTCTGCTTCTGTGAAAGCAAGCCAGGCCCCGGGGAAAGGAGGGAGATACAGGGACCCTGTCCTCACCCTAGGACCAAGCTGACTGAGAATGGAAGAGAGACCCGCAGGAGCAAAAGTCTGAGGACTTTTCCTCCCCCGGGCCCTCCCGAGGCTAGCTTATAAATGTCACTACACAGAAGGTCGCCATGGGCTTTGGCCAGAAGACACAGAACAAACAAATCCCGAGTTGGGGTCGCAGTGGCAGCTGCTTCTCTAGTGTACCATGGGGTAGAAAGACAGTGGCCTGGGGCTACGTCCTGGGCTTGGAGGTGCTTCTCAGAAGCCACAGATCACAGCCAAAGGGGATGGAAGGCTGAAAAAGAGTAAGAGAAATTTTTGTTTCCAAGATTAAAAGTAATCCTTTCTGTGCTGACAGGCATTTCTACGGCCAAGAAAAAGGGCACAATCCCTGCCCAGGGAGGGCAGCTTGCCAGAAGTCCTTGGGTCGAAGGTAAAATACATAGCCTTCGTCCTCTCTCAGGTCCTGTCTGGCTCACAAGGGCCTGGCCTTATCTCTCTTATAAAAATGGTAAATGATTTACCAGCAGGAACAGGGTGCCAAGAACAGGTTAGGAAGCTACCGAGGCAGAGGGAGCATCCTCAGGCCCCTGAAGGCATCCGTCCTCAGGATTGTCCTTCCTCCGGGTCTGTTGCGTGGTGTCGTAGACCAGACCCAGGAGACATGCTGCAGGGCTACCTGCTGTCACTGGTATACTAGGTATACTCTACTTTAAAATGAGTTAAGAGGGCTGGGGGCAGTGGTTAGAGTGTTTGCCTAGCAAGCGCAAGCCTCTGGGTTGGACTGTGGTGGTACATGCCTGTAATTCTGGCACTTGAGAGGCTGAGGCAGGAGAATTACCATGTGCTTGAGGACAGCCTGGGCTACATAGTGAGTTCAAGACCAGCCTGGACTACAACAGTGAAACCCTGTCTCAAAAAAAAAAAAAAAAATAGGTTAAGGAAATACATGCTTGTTATTAACCACAGTGGTCAGACACTCAGGTGGAAGACAACAAAGTGATCATGTTCCACTTTCTCTGTTACATCAAATAGAATTGCAGGTTCCTCAGGCGCTCGTGGGAAAAAGATCTGACAAGCCCAGGGACTGTCCTTAAGGCGAGTTCATTGAATGTTTTACCTTTTTCCAGAAATATTGATATTTAAAAATATAAATAAATACATCTTAAAATGTAACATGAAAACTGAGAGAGTAACCTAAAGCAATGAAGCCAGGTGGACCTGGAGGGGCGCAGGTGTGGCTGTCCTTACAGCCTCTCAGAATCAGTGCAGGGCGTGGTCAGGGGACGCATGCAGGAACATGGAGGAAGTTCCTCCCTTCTCGTCCTGGGGTGGAGGCAGCAGCAGCAAGGCAACCAAGCACACGAGAGGTAGGAATCGTCTTTTTGCAGCTGGTTTATTTTATAAAGGGTGGAAATAGGGACATAAAATGTCTCTCCTTGAAATAGAATGTCACCCCAACTGAAGGAGGAGATACTCCTGCAATTGGCTCCAGCCATACCAGACTGCATAATGAGCCCGAGATCCCGTTATTGAACTGGAGTCCTGATTGCTGTCATTTCAGAATCTAGGAATACTATGTTTTTACCTCATCTATGAATTTTACTAGAGAAGCTGCTGTGACCTCGTATTTGGTTATAATCGCTGTTGGAGTTTTGATCTAAAATGTCGCCTAAACACCCATGTGTTAAAGTCTTGGTCCCCAGGATGGTACTACTAGGAAGCTGTGGAAATTCTAAGCAGTGAGGTCTAGTGGGAGGTCACTGGAGACACAGGTTCAGTGGAACCCCGACCCCTTCCTCTTTCTCATTTGCTCCCCAGCTCGCTCAAGAGACATAAGCAGCTTTGCTCTGACCCACACTCTTGTCCTTTGTGCTGCCTTGTGGTAGACTCAAAGCAAACAGGCCAGCTGGTCATGGACTGAGCCTCCACGACCATTAGCCAAATGGGACCTTTACTAAGTTGGCTTTTTTAGGTATCTGAGTCGGTGACGGGGAGGAGACTGACTATCTCTTTAGAGCAGAAACCCTTACCTGTCTCCGAGAGCATCTTGTGCCAAAAGGCACAGGTGGCAGCTCAGGCAGCTTAGTAGTTCTCTCAAATATGGCTTTCACTAATCAGCTTTACCCAAATTTGGCTTTTGCTGAAGAGAAGAACAAGTCTGCTCACAGCTACACTGATGGAATATTTCCTGTACATCATGCCACCATTAAATGCAATTCATGATAGTTTTATTATTTAATGAGCTAATCATCAAATGAGTAAAACCTCTTATATTTTAATTGTTAAATTTTAAACTCACTATGATGGTAAGTGTCATGACAAAGATAAATTGTACTTTGATAGCAAAGAGATAACTGGGTATTTAATATGCATGAAGCTATCTAAAAAGTGGGAAGTGACTTGGAATTTTATATTTACTTATCAATCATCAAAATGTATGAGAGGTCTAAAAAGGACAGAGAAAAAAAGGCAGAAATGTTGAATCTACTAACATAGACTCAACATTAATATGACAATTACTTTCTCTTAACAGCCATCGTATTAGGTACCTCTGCTTCACAAATATTATATCAGAAACTCTTAAAAATGTAAATTTATCAGGACCAGTCTGGGCTACAGAGTGAGACCCTGTCTCAAAAAAAAGTAAATTTAGTGGTCATGCAAGGAACACTTCTATCTCATGATCAGGACTGTCATTCAAAAAAAAAATTGTGCCTTGTCCATAGAAATATGATAAACACTGACCATTTTTACAAGTCATTTAGTCAGTTAGATCTCTTTTATCTCTAAAATGAGACATAACACTAATTTCCAGAAGATAGGTTCATACGTTTCAGTAGTTAAGCATCTTAAAATTATGATTTAATTTTATTTATTTTTATAATGCACAATTTCCTACCCTAAACACTTTATGATAAAACGTATGTAACATAAAATCAGCCATTTAGACCATTTTGGATACACAAGTCATAGGCCTGAGTAAGAAAAGTTGTGAATTCATCGCCACTCTCCATAGTCAGAGCCCCTTCACACCGCGAAACAGAACCTCTGTACCCACTAAGCATCTCCCCATTCACCCCTTTCTCCATCCCCATCTCCATGAATTTGCCTGCTCTTGGGTATTTCATGTAAGTGGAATTACACATTGTTTGTCCTCTGTGTCTGGCTTACTTACATCAGCATGTTTCTAAGAGTCATGTGTGTTGTAAAATGTGTCAGAACCTGATTCCTTCTTGTGGCTGTGTGGTCCATCATATGCACACGGCACGTCTAGTTTGTCCGTCATCTTCCATTGTCATGGGTACAGAGCTGCACATGCGGGGATCCGGCCTCTGTCTGAGTCTGTCCTGTCAGTTCTGACCTATATACCTGGTCAGTGTCCGGTTCTGTAAAATGCATGATTTGATCAGTTTGTTCAATTGGATGTTTTCCTCAGTTGGCCTTTTCTGCTGAAATTGAAAGCAGATTTACAGCTAGGATTTAAAATAATATCTTTGTTATTTATTATAAACTTCTGTGTCTCTCACAAGCCGTGTTAGTGAGTCTCACATTGTCTAGTGCCATCTGTACAGGGACAAATGGGACAGATCGCTTCTGGGACACTGGAAATGGCCTTTTCTCCCTTTATCACTTGTTTCCTTAAAAACATCTTGCATGCTGAGTAGTAAAAAGTGAAGCTTTTATTTCTTAGAAATAGTTGTCATAAATTATAACTTTGTTCTGGAAACACTTTTCATACTATTAAATACCAAGACATTATAACCATTCTCCGAAGTCACACAGATTTTGCTTTTCCAAATGTTACATTTGGAGGACTTCGGTGAACTTTCTGAGGGATGAGCCCATGCCAGGCACTGAGAATGATATCAGGGCGCTGAGCAGCTGGGCTCCACGGGAGGTGCACGCCGCTCTACCTGCACCCCGTGGATCCGATCGGTTGGCCTCCCTGCTCTCCCTCTCACATTTAGAGTCCCTTAGTTTGAAATGATCATTACAAATTGGACTTCCATGGCAAATCTCTCAATGGAAAAAGCTGGGGAGGGACTTTTCTGGGGGAGGAACAGCTTCTTCTGTTCTAAACTTAGAGCCCACGTTCAGTCATATGGAAATGTTTAAAAACTACCCCTACGTAGCTCCCACTTCTGTAGACTCTGTCTAAATCGGTCCGAGGTGAAGCCCTAGGAACTATTTTTTAAAAAAATACTTTGGTGCTTGTAGCATAGCCGAGAATCACTGTAGCGCTTGCTCCTGGCTTCCTCCACATTTTATACCTAAAATAAAAGATGCCTCCTCCGGTGACTTCAGTAAGGCTTTCTGAGAAATTCTTCACAACATTTATAACTTCCTCCTTCTGCTCTGGTGTTTGGTAGAGAGGCAGTCCTTATTTTTAACGCTTCAAGTTTCTTTTTTTACTTAAATATGAATGAACTACAGATTCAATAACATGTTAATTCATGCAACCGAGGGATTTGTGCCTCTGCCACTTCTGTCCACTTTCCCTCTCCCTCCCCCTCACTCTCAGGGTCTCTTCCCTTTCCATCCCCCAGTCCCCTTCTTTTTCTCTCTCTCTTTCTCACTCTCTCTCTCTCTCTTTTGAGACACGGTCTCACTCTATAGTCCAGGCTGGTTCTGAACTCACTATGGAGCCCAGCCTAGCCCTGAATTCATGGCAACCCTCCTGCCTCAGCCTCCCGAGTGCTGGGAATCACAGTCCCACTTCTTACATCTTAAGATCTTTTTATGCATGTATTTATGGCAATCCCACATGAGAGACATCAAGTGATACTTAATCTTTTGTGTTTGGTCCATTTCACTGAGAATTATTGACTTAAGGTAACCCTATTTTATTAAAGAATCTTCATATCTATCTTTCTTTATGGCTGCATAGTACTGCACTGTAAGCATAGTGCATTTTCTTTATCCATTCTTCCATTGATGGACATGTAGGTTGTTTCCAGGATTTAGCTATTATTAATTGTGCCACTGTAAATATAGGTATACATGTGTCTTTGTGATATGATGACTTTAGTTCTTTTGGGAAAACACCCAGAAAGCTGTGAGCGATTCAATGAAATCTCTTTTCTCAGCTTTCTAAGGAATCTCCAGATTGCTTTCCGTAGCGGTTGAACAAGACTGCAGTCCCACCAACAGTGTAGAGCATTCCATTCTCCCTCACAGTCTTACCAACAATTGGTTTTTAGAGTTCTTTACATGTAAGCCATTCTCAGTGAAGTGAAACAGAACCTCAACATTGTTGTTTTTGTTGTTTGTGTGTCTTGTCTGTTTGTTTGAGACAGGGTTTCGCTCTGTAGTCCAGGCTGCTCCTGAACTCACTCTGTAGCCCAGGTTAGTCTACAAATCACAATAATCTTCCTGCCTCAGCTTCTCTAGTGGTAGGATTGCAGGCATGTAGCACCATGCCCAGCTAGTATATGGTGCTGGAGATCTAACCTGGAGTCTTGGGCTTCCTTGGTGTCTTAGTTACTGTCTTATTGCTGGGACAGAATATCTGACATCTGGATATTAAGGAAAGATTTATTTTAGTTCACGGTTTCAAGAGGTCCCAGTCCATTTACAGGTGGGTGGCTAGAAATGGTGGGCTGGGGCTGGAGCCAGCTCCTCATGGCAGGGCAGAACAGAGCCAAGTCTGAGAGGAAGGTCAGAACCAGCAGACATCCTCCCAGATCGAGCTCTAAGCATCCGCCTCCTCCAGCCAGGCCCTACCTCTCAACAGTACACAGTATCCATAAGACACACGGGGCTTTAGGTCAATACTCTAGATCCAAACTATAATATCTTTCACCATAGTTGGCTAAAAGCCACAAACAGTAGACATATAACTGCCTGAGTATCGGACTGCTTTGAGATTTCCTCTGCCAGATTAAATAGTTCATAGCCCTTAATCTCAGTTTCAGGCAAAGTCTCCAGACAAGGGCAAAATGCTAACACATTTTCTGCCAGAATAAAGCATGCATGGTTTTTAGACCACTTGCCAATACAGTTCTCCTTCTTATCTGAAACTTCTTGAGCCTGACCTTTCCAATCACACTTCTATTTTGGTCTTCTGGGCTCTAACCAGAACATCCCATCAAGCTCAGCTCGGAGCATTCCAAGCCTTCTTTGGCTGGCATCCTCAAACCTCTCCAAATTCCTCCTCCTGCACACCAGCTCCAAAGGCTTCAAAACCACATCAAATTGAGTCATAGCAATGACCCCACTTCTCTTGTATCAATCTCTGTTTTAGTTACCTTTTCAACACTGTAACTCAGTACCCAACATGCACAAATTCGGGGAGAAAAGGTTTTACCGTAGCTCACTATTCATAAGGTCACAGTCCCTTCACACGTGTGCAGCTGGAAATGGGATCACATGGTGGGGCTGAAGCCAGAAGCAGAGCTCCTCACAGCATGGCAGAACAGAACCAAGTCTTAGAGGATGGGCAGAACCAGTACACACTCCTCCAGGCCAAGCCCCAAGCACCCACTCACTCCAGCCAGGCCCCACCTCCCAACAGCACACAGTATCCATATGTACACAAGGCTCTAGGCGGACACTCTAGATCCAAACCACACCAGGCAAGTGCTTTAATCACCGAGTTATATCCCCATCCTCTCAATATTGTTTTGATTTGCATTTCTCTGATGGCCACAGATGTTGAACACTTTTTCATGTGTTTATTGGTCTTTTTAAACTTCTGCTGAGAAGTTTCTTTTTATTTCATTTGCCCACTTTTAATGGAGTTATATATTTTAAGGGATTTTTTGAGGTCTTTATATATTCTACATGTTAAACCTCTGTCTGAGGCATCCCCAACAAAAAAAAAAAAGAAAGAAAAAGAAAAAGAAAAAGAAAAAAGAAAAAAAGAAAAGAAAGAAAGAAAGAAGAAAAAGAAAAAGAAAAAAAACTTTCCCATTCTGTGGGCTTTTTGCCTTATTATTTCCTTTGCTATTCAAAGGCTTTTTAGTTTGACATATTTCTACTGGTGATTCTTGCTGCTATTTCTCATGCAGTTGATATTCTGTTCATGAAATCCTTTCCTATCCCTGTGTCTTCAAACATTATACTTATTTTTGTCTTCCAGCAGTCATTTTTTCTGTTTTGATACCCAGGTCTCTGATCCATTTTTACTTGATTTTAGCATATGGTGAAAGATATAAATCTGGTTTCATTCTCTTACATGTAGATATCCAGTTTCCCCAACACTACTTATTGAAGATACCGTTTCTTCTCCAGTGGCTAGTTTTTGTCCTTTTGTTGAAAATTAGATGGCTAAGGATGCTTGGATTTGTCTCTGTATCTTCAATCCCATTCCACTGGTCTCCCTGACTGTTCTTATGCTGATACCATGCAGATTTAATCACTGCTGCTTTGTTGTATATTTTGAAGTCTAAAATCGTGAATCCTCCAGCTTTGCCCTTGTTACTTAGGACTGTTTTAGAAATTCTGGGCCTTTGCTCATTTCATATACATTTTAGAATTGTTTTTTATAGTTCTGTGAAGAATGCTGTTGGTGTTTTGATTGGTATTGCATCGAATCTATATAGCAATTTTGAAGTGCAACATCCCTTTATGGTAAAAGCTCTAAAGAAAACAGAAATGGAAGGACCTTACCTCAATCTGACCTGAGCCATCTATGACAACCCTTCAGCCAAGATCATTCTAAATGAGGAAAGAGGGGGCTGGACGAATGGCACAGTGCTTAAAGCACTTGCTCTGCAAGCACAAGGCCCTGGGTTCAATTCCCCAGCACCACATAAAGCTGGGTCTGGTGGCACATGCCTGTAATCCCAGCACTTGTGAGGCTGAGGCAGGAGGACTGCAAAGTCCAAGGCCAGCCTGGGCTACATAATGAGTTCAGGACCAGCCTGAACTACAGAGTGAGACCCTGCCTCAACACAAACAAAAAAATAATAAGTGAGTGTTGGGGTCCAGGGTTTCTGGCACCTTTGGCCAGCAGAGATCAGGAACCAGTGAAGTCTGGGGGAACAGGGTCTTGAGTGGCATGAGTATGAAGGAATCACATCCTGGAGGCTGAATCCGTGTTAATAGCTCGTTTATTGGAGGTGAGGGCCAGGCTTATCAGCAGTTTAAGGGAAGTGGGTCAGCCAGGGTAACAGGTCATACACTGATTGGGGGAATTTGGAATCTGAAAGTAGCCTAATTTGCATGGCAGGTCTTGTGAAACCTGACCATGTGATTTCTGGTAAGGGTCTGGAAGCAGGGGAAAATTAGGAATCTGGGTATGATGAGCTGTGACCCATCCTAGGTGTGAGATAAGAGGGAGTGGCCCCACGCCTGCTGGTCTCATCTCAAGCATTGAGATTACTGGGGTATGAGCCACTGCGACCTACAGTCATCCTAGGCCTAATCACGGTTCCACAAATGAGGAAAGACTGAAAGCATCAACTCTAAAATTGGGAACAAGACAAAGGTGCCCACTGTCATACCTCATCGTTTAACATTGTGCTCAAAATGTTGACCCGAGCGATCAAGCAAGAGATAGAAATGAAAGAAATGTGAATTAAAAGGGAAGAAATTAATATATCCCTATTTGCTGATGACATATCAAAGGTCCAAAAACAAATTTCATCAGAAATCTCTTAGAACTAATAAGTAAATCTAACAACTCAAGGTTCTTTTTCCTTTTTTTTTTTTTTTTTTTTTTTTTTGAGACAGAGGCTTACTCTGTAGTCTAGGCTGGTCCTGAACTCATTATATAGTCCTGGATCACCTAGAACTCATGATAATTCTCCTGCCTCAGCCACAGAATGCTGGGGTTATAAGCATGCACCCCCCATACCCAGCTGGGGAATCAAACCCAGGGCCTCCTGCTTCCTTGGCAAGGGCTCTAATCACTGAGCTATACCCTCAACCCCAACACTCCAAGTTTCTACAGAACATAAAGTATTCATTCCCATCCCTTTCCAACTGGAGGAGACAGAGGGTGGCATGAGGTTGACAGCACTCCCTCTCTCTCCCACTATTCCCCAGATGAGATGGAGAAATTCACCCAACTGGCTAGAGACTGAAGTCAACAAGGCCACTTTCTACATGGTTGTAGGTGTGGTTATTTTTCCTTAAAAGCAAGAACACACTCTAGCCATGCCTTTCTTGCTGGCTGTCCATGGCCCTAGCAAAAATAGCTCTCTGGTGCTTGCTGGGTGCTTACCAAGTGCCACATGCTATTCTAGGCCTTTTACATGAACTAACCTGGGGCGTGAGGAATGGCGCAGTGGTTAAAGCACATGCCTAGCAAGCACAAGGCCCTGTGATTCCCCAGCACCACATATGTGGGTGTGGTGGTGCATGCCTGTGATCCCAGCACTCGAGAGGCTGAGGCAAGAGTATAGCTGTGAGTCCAAGGCCAGCCTAGGCTCCATGGTTAGTTCAGGACCAGCCTGAGCTATACAGTGAGAGCCTGTCTCAAAAAAAAAAAAAAAAAGAACATGAACTAATCCATTATATCCTCCCACCAGACCCATGATGTGCATCCTACACTTACACTACTTTAGACATGAGGAGCAAAGGCTTAGTGGGATTGAGTAGCTTATCAGTCACACTGGAATTGGGCTGGATTTCAACCCAGACAGTCTGGGCCCAGCACCCAGTCTTGTAGTTTCCATAATTACTGTGCTGCTGGATTCTCGCTCTGCTTCTGCTGCACCAACAGTGCAGTCGGGCTGTTCACCTTCATGGTGGGCTGGCTGGCTTTTGTCACTACTGTCGTGATCCTCAGCACAGCCTAAGAGTGTTCCAAGCCCTTGAGAATACACCACCACCCCAAGTAGACTCGACTCCACCATGGTCTAGAATTGAGTAGGGGGCTGAGGGTTAGCAATGCAGGCTTCCCTGGGACTGGAATACGCTCGGACTCTGCTACAGTGTGTCTGGGATTGTGGATTTCAGGGTTTTACAGTCTTTAATAATATTTTGTGCCAACGGTTCTCATCCTAAATAGATGCTTTATTCCCATTGCCTACTTCCTTGTTACCTGGCCTGTCCTTGTCCTGTCCTTTGTGAAGAGAAGCAAGGGCTTTGTCAAAAGGCATGAAGCATGCGGCGGAGGGAGTGCACTCAGTGGGCAGCCCACATGCCTAGCACGTGCACAAATCGGTAGCCTCACAAACCATTAGCAAACAGAGAGGCACAGGAGTCCATTATACCTGATGAAGCAGGCATGCAAAGAGGTTTCCACCTTAGAAATCAGTTTATTGTGATGGTTATACTGCTATAGATTGTTCTAGTCCAGTTCCAATTCCTTTGTTCCTCATAGCTCCAGTCACCAGGGTCAGGTGACTTTAAATGTGAGTCTCTCTGATTATTGTATTCTATTTTCCAGAGCAAAGGTTCTAAAAGCTGGGGGTGTCTTAACTGAAGCCACTTTAACTTAAAGGTTACTAGCACCCTGGTAAAAGTGTTCCTGGCCTGCAAACTTCAATTAGTCGATGAGAATTCTGTGACCATACATTTTCCTTTTAGCCTTCACTATTTAAATTTAAAACTTAGTTTTAGACGACTACAGATGGACAGAGTTTTTTTGTTTCTTAGAAAAATGTTCTGTTTCGTCACTTGTGCATTTATTACAAGCATTTTAAGTTCCTTTTCGAAGTACACGTTGATTTTAACTTCAGTTCATCACTATGGAACAGGCCCTGGGAAAACTATGGCCCACAGGCCGAATCCAGCCCGCTGGTCTTGAAAATAAAATGTTATTGAAATACAGTCATGTGCTCTCACGTCATCAGTCACTGTTTATCCCCTTCAACCGCAGAGCTGAGGAGCGACAGTGTGGACCTCTGACCTGCACAGGCCGCAGTCACCCGGTGTTTCTACCAACAGCCTGCCATTGTCTGCTCTCTTGGGTGCCCTAGCCCACTTCTCATTTTGTGTTTATGACGTTCTATTTCAAAAGTCAATTAAAATAACATAGACTTATCTCAAGTTAGCATTTTTGAAGAAACAAAACAAAATTCAAGTACTCTCTTCTCTCTTCATCATTGATTGTGAAGGAGAAAAAGAATTGTCTCAATCCTAGGACAAGGTCAGCTCATCACAGTTTGTGTCACTAAGCTTTTTTTTTTTTTTTTTTTTTCAACTCAGAAAAAAATTTTATTCAACTCTTCTCATCATTTCTATTTTATTTGTTCTGGTTTCTTTTTCAAGAATTTCTGTTGCTAATGAGATTGATGAGCCAGGACTAGGCTCTTGCCATTCTGACTACTTCATCCTCTTTTCCTTCCCATACTGAATGATGAAACGAATTTGTCACCAGCATCACCAGGTTTCTTCTCTGCTGTGATATTCTGTTCTTTTAACTGCCTCCAGATGAACACATACATTTTGCCATTGAATTTTTATCTTCCTTTTGTTTCTTCTTGACCAGCATCCATCTGATTTGGCCTTGGACTTTTTTACTATTCTCTACTTCAGTTTCCAAGGAGGTTCTTTCTTTTCTCTTCTTACTAATTTGTAGAAGTTTTCACAGAATGATGTTGCATGTTGTCAGATACTTCTAAGTATGTTGAGATGTTAATGTTTTTTAAATTTTCATTCTGTTAAAATGGTGTATCACATTTATAGACTTGTGTAGGTTGAACCATTCTTTCATTCCCAGGGTAAATGCCCCAAGATCGCTGCGAATAATCCTTTCATTACACTGTTTTATTCAATTTGCTAGCACATTGGTTGAGCACGTTCATCAAGGATATTGGCTGGAATTTCTTTTCTTTTAGGGCTCCTCTCTAAATTTGAAATAAGGGCAATGCTGGCTTTGTAAAATGAGTTTGGAGGTATTTTCTTCTCTCCAATTTTTTGGAAGAGTTTGAGAAGGATTAGTATTAATTCTTTCATAAATGTTCAGTAGAGTTCAGCCATAGATCCCTCAAGTCCTGGGCTTTCCTTTGATTGGAGGCTTTGTTACTGATCCAATCTGCTTACTCATTTGTGGTTGGTCTATTCAGACTTTTCAGGTTCTTCACGGGTTAGTATTGCTAGGCTGCCTATGTCTAGTAATATATCCGTTTCTTCTAAATTATGTAACATTTAATTTCTCCTTTGGCCCACCGGTTGGTCAGGAGCATGCTGCTTAATTTCCATGTGATTGTGAATTTTTTAAAATTCTCCCAGTTACTGATTTCCAGTTTTATATAGTTGTGATTTAAAAAGATCTTTGAGATTTCAAACTCTTTAAGTCTGTGAAGATTTGTTTTGCTTGAGAAGACTGTCTATCCTGCCACCATTAGACAGACTGTTCTGGGTGGGCCTGTTAGATCTACTGGTCTCAAGTGTGGCCGTCAATAACTTTTGGCTGGCCTCGGCCACACTGAGGAGGATTAGTCATGGGTTGTGTAAAAAATATATCCTGTAGCTAAATGTATATAAATAATGAAACTTTTTAATACTTTAACTTATTACATTATTTTGCAAAGGAATGCAAAAAGCCTAAGTTTAATAACTAAATAAAATTTACACACCAGCTTAATAACCATAGATACCTGTCTTCACGGGCACATACACACGTGTAGGCAGGTGAAACCCTGGGGCTGGTACTTGCTGCATTTTAGTCACTAAGCTCTATCAGCACGTGTGATGTCTGACACCTGTGGGCCTCCATGTGACTGTGTAGCAGGCACGGGAGGCAGAGTCAGCACTTCCCTGTGCCCTCCCGGGCACAATCGTCAGTCGTCACCTGTGCATCTGTGCTCAAGCACTGAGTAATTGAGTCATGAAAGATATTGGTAAAAATCATATAATAATGCTAATAGTTCTGATCTTCGGGGCTGCTTTGCTAGGTGTCCAGGGTTGCATGCAACCCGTAGGCCTCTGATGGAACACACCTGTTCTAAATTCCCATATTTCCCTATTGATTTTCTGTTTGGCTGACCTTTCTATTGCAGAGAATGAGCCACAGAAGCCCCTCACGGTTACAGGACTACAGTTTATCCTCTCCATCCGCAGTGATTAATACTTGTTTCATATATTTGGGTGTGTCAATGTTAGGTGCACATGAGCTTATAACTGCCACATCCTGTGATGAATTGACTCCTTTATCAATATATTAACCTGTGCCTCTTTTCACAGTTTTTAAAATTTAAAATCTGTACTCTTGAGTGAAGAGACCCATGCTCCCTTTAGCGTGTCTTCTTCCATCTTTTCAGTCTCAGAGTCTTCGTGTGGACAGCACAGAGCTGGCTCTTTCTGTTATTTTCTAAACCATTCAGTTACTCTATGTCTTTTGATGAGGAAATTTAATCCATTTATATTTTAGGTAAGAACTGATGGATCAGGCCTCACTACTGACATTTTGTTGTTTTCTAGCCTGCTCGTTCCCTTCTTCTCTCTTGCTGTCTTGTGATTAGATGATTTTCTCTAGCAGCGTACTCTGATTTCTGACATTCCGCCTCTTGTGTATCTGCTCTGGGTTTCTGCTCTGTGGTTACCATGGTACTCAAGTGAAACATCAACTGTGAGATGTTTATCAGGCCACATACAGCTGGTAACAATGTAGGTGGCACTGCACACGTGCTCTACACTTTTAGCCTCCACATCCCAGCATTTTGTCTTCAGTGTTACAATTCATATTTTCTTATGCTGTATATTCCTTAATACACTATTGTGGTTATAACTACTTTAAATAGCTTTGCCTTTTTAACCTTCTTAATAAAAGCATTAGGGATTTATGTACCAACATTACAGAATTAAGACTGCTGAATTTGACTGTGTACTTTTCCCATAATTTTAATTTTATGTTACTTTTGAGACATTGTCTCACTCTGTAGCCCAGGCTGACCCTGAACTTACTATGGAGACTAGGCTAGCCTTGGGCCCATGGTATTCCTCCTGCCTCAGCCTCCAGAGTTCTGGGATCACAGGCATGCACCACCACCTGCAGCTTACATGGTGCTAGGGAATCCCAGGGCCTCACACTTGTAAGGCAAGCACCTTAACCACCGTGCCATTCATCCAGCCTCTCCCATGAGTTTTATACTTCCAAACGCCTTTATATTACTCACTTGTAATTATAAAATATGATGTCTATTGGAAAATTCATAAAACTCATGTGTAGTCTAATAAATTAATTAATGGTGCACGCTTGTAATCCCAGCACTTGGAAGACTGAGGCAGGAGGACTGCCCTGAGTCCAAGGCCAGTCTGGGCTACATAGTGAGTTCAAAACCAGCCTGGACTTTAGAGCAAGACCCTGTCCAAAATAAATAAATACATAAATAAGAGCTGGAACATAGTTCAGCATGAAGGCTCCTGGGTTCAATCTCCAGTAGTGCAGTAAGGACATAAACAAACCAAAACACTCACCATCCGCTACGTGGCTTATGCCACAGGAATTTATTTTCTCACAGCCCCGGAGGCCAAAGCAGCACATGTTTATTTTAGAGCCTGTGTCTAATTCTCCCGATACTTCGGAGCCCCATCAGGCCTGCCCCATCATCTGCTTCCTCTGCTGCTTGCTTGCTCAGGCTGTCTTCTCTCCTCACGTACCTGGATGTCCTTGATTGTGTTCTGGAAACCAGAGATGAAAAACTGCTGTAAAAGTAAATCGAGGCCAATATAACAATAATCATAATGAGGACAACAGCGAGGGTTCCTTTTTTTTTTTTTTTTTTCCTAACAGGTTCATGAGACAACAGGGATCAAGGATCTCAACTGGAACTGGGGGATCATTTGGATGCTTAGAAGGTAACCTGTAGGATATGCACGGATAATATACTTCCGGGTAACACTTACTAGCAGGGCATGGCACTTAGAGTCCCTGCTCAGGTGGACAGAGTTTGCCAGGGCTCTGGTTTCCCTCCTCAATTCTACAAAGCTTTAAAAAGCATCAATTGCTCACTCTTTCAGCCATGTGTTTTTAGAATTGGCATATTCCCCGGGAAAAGAGGGGTTCTGAGTAAATGCTACTCAAATCTCTGAGTTTCTGGATATGGGCGCAGAAGTTATTTACTCTCCATGGCTCTCATGTATTTAAGTCAGTGTCCCATGCCTACTGCGCCATCCCTATGCGATACTAAGTAATCTCACAAGTGCCCTTTCCCCTTCCCTCTGCAAGAAGGAAGACAGCAAAATATACGTTAGGGTCAATTAAGGTTCATCCTTCAAACATTCCATTTATTGGTTGGTTGTCTTTCCTTAATGTCTGGTAAGTTGCACTTGACCAGGGAAGAATTACAAACAGTCAAACCATTACAGGCTAACAGGAAATCATAAGTTTGAGACTCCCTGAGTGTTCTGTCTTCTGTGACTAGGCAAATCTATTCTGGGACCCTGATAGCTAGAACTTGTTTTTGCAACTAGATTTTCTAACTATCATATGCATGCTTTAAAAAGGTTTTAATGAAATGTGCTCTATCTTGAGTAAATGGAAGATGACTTTTTCCACTCCTCTGGCTTGATCTCACTGGTCACCCTGGGATATCACAGAGTAGGCATCATATTCTAAAATAAATACAAATATACATTCAACTCATATTGTGTAAATTACTAATAGTACTAAGTTTGCACATTGGACAAACAACATCACAACCTTCTGGCTTACTTTTACCACAATCAAAATACTCTTATCCTTGAACTTATATTTCATAGGTATTAGATGACATTACATACAAACACATGGTTTATATCTTCAAGATTTCAGATGTTGCTTCATTAGTAGTTCTTTTTGAGGTACTGGGAACTGAACTCAGGGCTCTCGCACTGAGGCCATTTTTACTCTACATTTTCAGACAGGGTCTTGCTAAGTCCTCCTGCCTCAGCCTCCCAGAATTTTGGGAATACAGGCATGCATGCCACAACATGCCCTTTTGGGTGAAAACTTTTCTGCTGTAATCCATAGCCACAATTAATATTTAACAGTCATTTATCTGTTTCCTTTTGGCTCTCTTCCTTAACTTCCTCCTTATTTCAACCTACCTCCCATGATTCCTTTGGCTGGGACTTAAGAATCCAACAGATCCCTTCTCAGAGGGTTTCCTGGTTATATGGCATGGGCAATTCCAAGCGAAGGAAAATGATTTGTATAAGATTATACTGTTGGTGGCAGGGTTGACAGCAGTGAAAAGAATGCCAAGACAAAAGTTCTCCCCAAGCCTCGTTGCCTTCCACGACATCCTAGCTGTCAGGACAAAGAGCAAAAGCTGCCGGGCATGGGGGCGCACGCCTGTAATCCCAGCACTCGGGAGGCTGAGGCAGGAGGACTGCCCTAAATCCAAGGCCAGCCTGGGCTCTATAGTGACATAGTGAGTTCAGGACCAGCCTGGGCTATACAGCGAGACTCTGTCTCAAAAAAAAAATTTTTTTAAAAATTAAAAAAAAATTTTTTAAATTAAAAAAAAGAGCAGAATCTGAGCCTTCAGCAGGGAGGGATAGTGGGGGAGATGCAGGGTCAGTTCCTTTCCCCTTTTCATAAATTTTACTTCAAGCTGGGCATGGTGGCACAGATGTATAACCCCAGTGCTCTGGAAGGGTGAGGCAGGAGAGCAGCCTGGACAACTCAGCCACTTAGAGACAGTCTCAAAATCAAGAGTGAAAACATGGGCTGAACAGGCAGCACAGTGTGAAGGCGCCGGCTGGGTCCTCGGCTCTCTAGCTCCGTGCTCCTAGTAACCTACGGACAAGGTGATACATATTAAAGATATTACCAAGAAACTTCCACTACTTAAGGTAAACGTGGGGTCTGAGTGGCACATTGCACCTGACAGGCAGGAATCACACACAGTGACAGGCAATCAGGAAATTGTAGCTTTGAGCCTTCCTGCGTGTTCTGACTTGGTGCCTGGGTACATCCATCTGATCTGAGAGACTCTGGCCTGCGGGTGAGGCCTGAGGACAGCCTGCTGGAAGCTGCTGCCGGCCAGCGTCCCAGCGAGTGGACTCGCAACCTGTGCTGGCCCATGAGTACAGCCGTGCAGTTGAGCCGAGCACCGCGCCAGGGGGCGGACCGGCAGCCCTGCGGTGTCTCAAGCTGTGGCAGCCAGCACGGTGTACAGGGCACCTTGTCCCTGCGCTTGAGCAAGCTTGGAAAATAACACTCGATCCTCCGCAGCTTTTTCTGGGACACAGCACAAGCGCATGCTGGATGAAATCACATAACCCATCTTGTGTGGCGTCCTGCTGTTGCAATGTCACCGCCCACCGACCCAATCTCAACCGCAGGTCCCCCCCCCCCCCGCACCCACAGGTGGCGGGTGCCCGGTGAAATGGAAGCGCCTTTTTGTTTTCTTTAGCAGTCGACAGCCTGCCAGCGCTGTGCACAAAGCTGGCCGGTGCGGCTGCTGCCTCTGCTTCCTGCGGGCACAATCAGACCCACCTGGGCCGGCGTCCTCTCCCGTGGTGGGCTCGCCCGGTAACTCGTAGACATCTGCGACTTCTTCACCTGCCTGCGGCTCGGGGGCGCTCTGCCGGAGCATGGCTTCCGTGTGGCTGTGGATGATCTCGTGGGCCGCGAGGATGTGCTTCCTCTGCGCGGTCCTCACTGCGCCACGACAGGAGCGACAAAGGCGCTTACCCTCTGCCCGTGCACCCAGCCACCCAGACGCTTACCGGGCAGCAGGAAGGTTAATACTGCAAACCTCTTATTTTCTGATTGAATTAAATACAAATCTTCACGTGCCCTGTAGAAGGACATCTGCTACGGGAAGCCAGCCCCACGCTGCCTCCTCCCTGGGTCTGGGGGCGCCTCCCGTGCTTGGGGGCCTCCGCCGCCCCCAGGGGCCTGCACTCCAAACCCTGCCCTTCTTAATATAGCTAATACACGCTTGCAGCGCACACTCGTTTACACATTGGTGACATTTATGCTTAGGTTTGGGAGGTGGCCTGCGCCCCGCTCCAGTTCCCCGGAGCCCCCAAGCCCCTGGGACCAGGGCTGCCCCCAAGCCGCTGACATGGAATTACTTAGGTAGTTCCCACACCCGTAAAATGGAAGGTGAGGTAATTTATCCAAAAGGCGCTATAGCCGGCAAACGACGGCAGCAGCCTAGATTCTGCGCCGTGTGGCACCCGTTACTTTGCACCGGGGACTCGCACAGCAGCTTCCTACGCTTTCCTAAAGCGGCTGGGAAAGTGGGGATCTGGGAGCCACTCTGAAAGTCACGTACTGCCACCACTCATTTCCTCAGCTGTAAAATGAGAATAAACCCACACCTGCTGTGAGAGGTTAAGGCGGAGATGCATGTTTGGAAGCCTGGTGGACTGCTGGGAATGTAACATGCACTTAAAAATTGGCACTTACTGTTATTTTATACATGAACAGACATGTCTCTTTGCAATTTTTTTGATCTGCCAGCTTTTTAAAATGTGAGATACTGAAGATGACCTGTATATAATATTATGCTAATTTTGGGTAAAAGGGACATATAGTATATGTGGTTCTCTTTTATGTCAAAAGAGAAACAGAAGTTCCCAGTGCACCCTCTCTGCGCCAGCTCTCTCTGCCTCTGACACACTACAGATGCTACACCCGGCAGAGGCTGGGGCTGCCCGCAGAGTTTCCAACCTTCAGGCTCCTCCCCCAGGCCCGCAGGGGCTAGTGGTCGCTAAACCTGCCATTCCTCTGTCTCTCAGTTCTTCCAGGGAGAATGGCTCTGAGCAGGCTGGCCTTGCTTTGGAGCCAGAAGAAGTTGAAAGGTGTTGCATATCTTCTTAAGGATCTGAAAAGCATAAGGCCCTTTCACCAAGGCCACAAATATCTATACGACTTATTCTGAGATGGAACTTAGTTGGGACAAGCACCCGATACACTGATGATGGGGGCAGGAATTAGAACAATCTTCCTGTTGGGCCCTTAACACACTCCATAAAACGCGGATTGTCTACCTGCCAGCAACTGAACAGCTAGGGATTTGCTCACAGAATATCTCAGGATACGTGAGAAACTTCCTTTGTAGTACTTGTGTTAAGTGATAGAAAAACACACTGGAGGCAAAAGTAATAACTGGCTCCAAATCACAGGACCATGTGAAACAGAGGCAGAGGCAGTATTTGCCCTAATGTGCTCTAAGTCCCCAGCCTTTCTTCCTTGTTTATGGAACAGCCCTGAAGCCAGCTGCACAATCTGAAAGCTTTTGCACGGGTCTCTCCCCTACACATTGGTCGGTCTTGTCATGATTGTTCCCTCCCTTGGACCTGGCTGCCACCAATACAGAGGTCTGGAAGATTTTCCTACTCCTCTTCTTCCCCCCAACCCCGTTCTCTTGTTCCTCTCTCTCTCTCTCTCTCTCTCTCTCTCTCTCTCTCTCTCTCCCTCCCTCCCTCCTTCCCTCCCTCCCTCCTCTCTCTCTTTTTGAGACAGGGTCTCACTCTGTAGTTCAGGCTGGTCCTGAACTCACTATGGAGCCCAGACTGGCCTTGGACTCGCAGCAATTCTCCTGCCTCAGCCTCCCGAGTGCTGGGCTTATAGGCGTGTGCCATCATACCTGGCTTATGTGGTGCTGGGAAATCAAACTCGGGTACTTAGTGCTTGAAGTGCTTTAACTGCTGAGCCCTTCCTCCAGCACCCTCTTCTCTTTTTTGGCAGTAATGGAGATTGAGCCCAGGGTTTTCACACTGAGCGATATCCCCAACCTGCCTCCTCGTTTAAATTTTTTAATTTTGACACAGAGTTTTGCTAAATCACTAAGTTTTCCCAGCTGGGTTCAAATGTGGAATTCTTCTGCCTGGGTCTTCCAGAGTACTAAGATCACAGGAATATGCTTCTTTTTCTTTTTAAGACATAATTTTCAATATTCATTGTTTAAACAGATTGATCTTTTAAAATGTGTGACTTTTGATAAATGATAAATTGGGAGTTTTCTTTCTCTCTTTCTTTTTTCATTGTTATTGTTGTTGTTGTCCAGCCAAGGGCCTTCATATTGAACTATATACCTAGTCCATTTTTAATTTTTGATTTTCAAGTGTCTTGCTAAGTTGGCCAGGCTGGGCTTTAACTTGACATTTCCTGCCTCAGCCTCCCAGAGTGCAAGGATTACAGGTCTGCACTATGGGGCTGGGGCAAACTGGAGTATTTAAACATAGAAGCCATCCAGCAGAAACACAGTTATCTGTGACTCAGGCAGAGTAGCAGAATAGAGTGAGACCCTCCATGCACCCACATTTTCAACAACCACGGTGCATGTGCCCTGCCTGCAAAAGCCTGCTCCAGTTTGAGCCACAGCATGTAATTCCTCCAGGAACTCTAGAGCTTCCTTTAGAGGCAGCCGGATCTTGATTATCTGCTGAGCTTGTTAGAGCGGCACCCCATCCCTCTAGAGGGGCTGTATTCTGCTATGGAACAGTAGGAAGAAAACCGGACAAGTCGGCGATAAGACGACTCAGTGTTCAGTGTTCAGAAATTTCCCTCATTCTGTTTACATCCATCAGATATTGAAAATAACATATAGCAATTGGGTTGAAGGAACAGAACAGCTGCTATAGTGCTTGCCTAGCAAGAACAAGGCCCTGAGTTGAATTCCCCAGCACCCCATGAGTTGAGCATGATAGTGCACACCAGTATTCATTCCCAGCACTCTAGAGGCCGAGGCAGGAGAATTGCTGTTTGAGGCCAGCCTGGGCTCCATAGTGAGTTTAGGACCACCCTAGACTACAGAACGAGACCCTGTCTCAAAAAAAAAGGAAAAAGAAAACAATACATTGTTTTTTAAAAAATCCTAAAGTAAAGCATCTATGTCGCTTACCTTTTTCTTTGATGAAGTCTTTTTGCACCTCGGGGATCAGGAAACTGTAAACCAACTCAGCAACAATCTCCTCTGACTGAAGTTGTGTTCGTCTAAAACAAAAGGAAACAAAACAATTTCCTCTCTTCTTTCCTCGAGCTGCTGATTTACACGTAGGTCTTCCCTTGCTTGTACAAGCAGCTCCACTCCCTAAGTTCTGCATCACCTCTGCCTTGACTGAGCAATTGAAAATATGACATTTCCTCCTGAGCTTGGAAAACCTGGATGTGACACTCTCCTTCATTTTCTATCCTGCTAAGGAAACACAGGTTATTCATAGAAGCCCAAGCCTTGAGCGGAGGTCCAGACAGACTCACACACATAACCACCTTGCTTTTACCAACTGTGCACAATCTGAAAATCACCCAGATTGCAAACATAGCTGAGAATTCAATTCCCGATGCTCCTCCCATACACAGCAGAGGGATGTTTCTCTTTGAGACAGGGTCTCTCTCTTTAGTCCAGGCTGGTCCTGACTCACTATGGAGTCCAGGCTGGCCCAGTGCTTTGGGTGTTGCTGAAGAACTGAACTCAGAGCCTCCTGCTTAGCCAGCAAGTGTTCTAACCACTGTGCTATTTCTCCAGCCTCAGACACATTAGAAAAACAACTGATACCACAAATGGTTCATTTCTCCTTGTTGCTTGAAATCACAAGCTACTGCGGCGTTACAGGCACATAACGTAAGGGCAGGCAGCTGTCCACTGTGCAGCGATTCTCTGGGCGCCTACCGTTTTTCCAGCTCATACGCGATGTTGTTGATTTCCTCCGCCACCTTCTCGATTTCCGCTCTGGCTTGCTGGTCCGCAGTGCTCTCTTCCGTGCTCAGTATGATGTCCTCCAGATAGGAGGCCACAGTACTATGGTGAACTTTAATCACCTGCGAAGAGCAAAAATACTCTTGCTTACTAAGAATGGCTATTATAAACACAAGAAAAATGCACAGATATTGGCTGGCTTTTTGAGCACACGTATTTCATTCATATAGTAAGAACCCAGTGCATATTTGAAGAATAAGATGAAAAGCAAAAACTCAAAGCCATTTCATATCGTAAGATTCCTTTGGCTTAACTTGGCTCCTTCAGGGCGACTTCCATATACTCTGCGGCCCACTTGCCTCCTTGAATATCTCGTCCTCCTCCCGCAGGCGTTTCAGCTCCACCTGGCGCCGGCCGCTCTCCTCGGCCTCCCGCATCCTTCGTTGGCGCTCGGCCAGCATGGCGAAGGCGTGGATCCTCCTCTCTTCCTGCAGTCTCACCAGCTCTTTGGACAGGAAGTCAAGCATGTCAGCCAGCGCCCTTCCTTCTAGACCAGCCAAATGGTTTTCAATTGATGACATCTTAAAAGTAATAATGCAACTTTAAGGACTCAAATTCACCAGAAAGGATGATGATCAGTTCTGGGTTAATTACAACTCTTGACAGGCAATTAATTCACTGTTGGAAAGCATTTGGTTTTTCTTAGGAGCATTACTTCTGAATTGGGTTCATACCAGCTGTTCCTATTTGGAAACATTATTACGAACCTAGACATGAGTAAGTAGGTTGCTCCATCAGGAACTGTGGGTCACAAGCTTCAGATTACAGGAGGTGTCAGCAAAACATTTCTATTAGCAACTACATACTTTTTTTCTTTCAATTTTATCCAGAAGATCAAGTGCCTTCTCAAGTGTGAGGAAAATGTCAAAGATAGTGTTGAAGTACAATAAATAGAATCTCCTAGAAATTCACTCATGATACCTATCCATTTTTTTTTACCATCTAGTCATTTCACACAAGTTTGAGGAATTTTAAGATCATGCATTTTAAGATAATGCATAATTTTGGTACTTTTTAGTCTTAGTAACTTCAAAGCCATTAATAGCCATCTTTAAAATGGCAAATGAGAAGAGTTAATGGTCTATGTGATCATTAAGAAAATTAGGAACCCATACAGCGTTTGGACAGGAGTGAATCACAGGGCCTGTGCATGCATCCTGTGTCCTGGCTTTGGCACATAGAGAAGAAAAGTGTTTAAGACAATTTCTCCTGTGACAGTCACTTTGTGCCTTTTTCTCCTCTCAGGTGCAAGAGAAAGGCTCTCTCAGCTCTGTGTTTCTTTCACACTGCAGGTTATCTCTCAGCCCAGGTCCCCATGGTTTGTGGGTGAAGGAAATGAACGCTCACAGGTCTCAAAGACAAAATGGCCAGTGGGTGAGATTGTCAGCCAAATGTGGTTGTCAGGCCCAACACCCTCATCCTCATCCACTGACTAGCCCTTGGGTACCTTCCAAATAAAAAGTTCAACTGTGCTTATATAATAGGGAACAATCAACAGAGTACATGAAACTAGAATATATTGCTAATCCTTCCTAGAAAGTAGATATTTGAGCTGGAGATCACAAATGGTTTCTTTCCCCGTCTCCAGGAATCACAGGCTCCTTCCCTGGGTGCGGGGAATCAAAATCCCTAAGGTCATTTCTAACCCCCTGCCTCAGCAAGAACTTTGGAAATACTCACGTTGGATAACCTAACTTAAAATTAAGTAAAACTATTTAGAAAAGTGCTTCTGCTGCAGTCATCTCATACAATAACTGTATTTGTTAGGTGTTTTTCCTCAGAACTAAGAGAAAACAAGGTGAGGACCTTCATTGCTGTGGTTAAGGTGAGGCACAGATCTTGGGGGGACCTACGGCAGACCAGAGGCTAGCAGGCCTTACAGAAGGGACAGCTTTTCCTGCTCACTCCACCCTTCACACCTGGCTGACATGATCAGCCAGGTATCATGTGGGACAAGTGAGTTGAAAAGCAGACTGACTTAGCTGCACCTCAAGTTCATTACCAGGAGCCTTGTAGGGCCTAGGAGGGTCTCTCTGCATCTGGTCCCAGGACCTACTGCTTTCCTGGAATGCTGCTCCCTACTTGAGCACCCCCAGGGCTCAAAGGCCCCTGGATTCAGACACTCACTCTCTACCCCTCTTCTTCTTTTTCTGGCCCCTCAGTTGGGTCTCATACAATGTGGCTTCCTACACTCCTGCTTCCTCAAGCTCCGTGACTGCCTGCAGCAATGCTGACAAAGGAAGTAATCTCATGGCCATTTACAAGGTTCCTGCATTTGGGTTCAATTCCTACATTGCAAAAAAATCATTCATACTAGCAAAGGTGGGTCAAACCAACTCTGCCGTAGGTTTACTTTCTTACAATACTAATCTCTGCAAATTAACTTTTTAGATTGATTCACAGATAAATGGGAAAGGGATTAAAAGTATATTTACACTATAGTCAACAAGATTAAAAAGTGTGTACACATAGACAAACGCTAGAAGAAAACAGGAAAAACATTCAGAGGAGTCAATTTACAGCTGGGTCAGGTGGCAGAGGCTGGGAAGTCAGATAAAGATTATCAAACACTGTGAGACAGTAAAACAGTGACTACTTTAAAGGCAAGAACTGTGTATGGCTCCAAAAGTGACAAATCAGTGCTGTTGTTTTAAAATAAATCTCACCTCTCACTTCATCACATTGTTTTTATTACTTGTTCTATCAAGTCCTTGTTAATTTAAATACAATGGTTGCCAAATATTTAAGAAAAATCAGGAGGAAAAAAACTTTAAAGTTGAAAAAAAATGCATTTTTTTCCCAAATAAAGTGTGCTCTGTTCAATTCGACAGGGCATACTCCTGTTATTCACGCTGTGAACGGTGGCAGTCTTGTTTAACATAGAAGGCCTCCACTGTTGGCCGGTTTCTGTTTTTTATCATTTGATTTATTGTTACTGTAATGTTACTTGTACCCAAAAAAGAGGGAAAAATGTAGTAGAAAGGAAAGCGAGAACCTTGTGCTCGTGCAGGTCCCTCTGCCGCTGCAGAGCCAGGGTCACTTGGTTCTCGGCTTTCTTCACCAGCTTCTCGTCTTCCTGCAGTGCATGGCTGGTGCGCAGCTCCTGGATTAACTCCCGTCGCTTTTCTTTCCCTTCAAACATCTGTATCAAATTGAATAAAGAGAGACTGCCACGTGACCAACCTTACATCAAGCTCAAGGAGTCACATAAAGCCACCTTGAGAATGTCTTGCGCAGCACAAATAATCTGCCTAAGCCTTTACGGTCAGGAAGACCAGAGTTGGATTTGTTGTTAGTTAACCAACTCTCTGCCAGTCTCAGATTATTTCCCTGTAAAATGAGATTCCCGGCGGGAAAAGACTAAGACAATATGTGTAGAACAAACAATATACAACATGGTGATGTATAATTGGGGTTCAACACTGTAATTATTATTGTTGTTATTATTAGCTACTTCAATTATAATGCAGGTATTACTAGTGACAGGCAAACTCAAAAACTTACATTATGTCTTGATGGAAAATTCAGAAACTGCTTGGTTTGCCATCGTTTAATTGTCAAAATTCAGGGGGATAACTCCAAGGAAGAAGCGGGTTTTACACTGCCTCAGTTTCAAGCATGGCAAGTAATACGTGTCCTTTCGCTCCCTTCCTTGACACTGGGCTGCCCACCTGGAGAGATGCTGGCACCAGAAGGGGACAGGGAGGTCATTCAACAGTACACATGAAAAGGCTGGCAGGTGGCAGGAGGCAGGAGGGAAATCGCCCCAGAAACCAAGCACATACACATTCTAAAAAATTCATTCACAAAGGAGAAACACAGGGCCAACGGTCAGGCCTACATACTATGTTCTGAACAGCTCTGCCACGGAGTAACTTTTGGAGATAGATCACAGCCATTTCTATATCTTCTTCCTCCTAAAAGAACAAAGGAAACCAGGCAGCCTGAGAACAGCAGCAGTCCAAGCATCAAACATTTTTTTGAAGACTTGTTTCAAGCAAAAGCAACTCTGGTACTTGCTAAAAGAATCTGAAGAAATAAAATGCTCTCTGCTCTCGTTGAACAGATAGTATTATAAATGTTACTCTAACATTGAAATTCATTATTATTTTCACCGTAAATAATATATCACTACCAGACAGCAATAAGGCAACACACTGATAGGGCTGACATGCTATCTATACAAAAGAAGCCACTGTCACCCAACTCTTCCTTAAAGCAATAGGTAGTGTTTATAATATTCTCTCCATAAAAGTATTTTCATGTTTGATCATGAGTAAACAAAGAATACAGTTGGGCCACCTGAAAGTGAGGTGTCTCTCATTGGGATGCATCTAAATTTGTAAAAGATGAATGTATGGACAAGATTGACCATCTACAAAAGTAACTGTGAATAACTGTGTCCAAAGCAGACAGAAGCCAGGTGTCATAGCACATTATCCCACCTGTGAAGTAATTCCCTGCACTTGAGAGGTTGAGGCAGGAGGACTGCTGTGAATTCGAGGCCAGCTGGGGTACCTAACGAGCTCAGGGCCAGCCTAGACTATACAGTGAAACCCTTTCACGCTCCCCCCCAGAAGAAATCCATGACAAACAAAGAAGCAGAATAAAGCATGGTCTGGACATCTAATGAAGGCACCTTTCTTATAAAATAATGCAACAGCCCAGTGATGGTTCTAACACTGTGAAAGGCAGAGTGTAACCAAAGATCTGTGTAAGCCTAGGACAGGGACCCAGCCTGGCTGGCCCACCAGAGCCACTCATCAGAGGAGGGAACTGGCATTAGTGAGATCTTTGGTTGGCTCCCACCCTGCCCAGGAGAAGCATACTATCTACTGCCCATAGCTGGGCTTCCTGTGAGGAGGGCTGTCCTCTAAGAGAGGCGCCATGCTGGTCATAGGGACAGCCCATCTGCCACACATTTTCATTCTCTCCATAAGTAATGGCAGCACCATGGCATCCCTGGGAGTCACCTGTGAGCTGTTTAGCATGAGGTCACCTCTAAATCCTTATCAGCTCTGACACCTTGCTCATGCTGAGTTAAGTCAGAAGTGGCTGTGGTCAGGGTGACCACTTTGCACCTGGCCTTGCCCAGGCACCAGCCTCTCCTGAAGACATCGCTGGCACCTGGTCCCTCTTTGGTGCTGTGGTGGTATGGACCTGGAGTGTCCCCCAAAAACCTCATGTTCCTATGGATATTGCGTTGGGTTGGGAGGTGGGGCCTGGCTGGAAGAGGTGGGAGCTTGGGGCTTGACCTGGACAGTCCTGTGCTGGTTTCACCTTTCCTCCCAGTCTCTCTCTGTCCCGCCATGTTGTAAGGATCGCTGCTGCTGGAGCTCTGGCTCTGGCCCTGCCCCTGCTCCAACCCTGCCATGGGCGCCCTCCTGTGAATGGACTGAGACTTTCTGAAACTGTAAGCTACAGTAAATCTTTTCTCCCTAAGTTGTGGATGCTGGGTACTGAGTCACAGCAACCAGAAAGTAACTAAGACAGGTGCCCGCAGTCATTGGTGGCTCCCCACGCAGGCAGAGCGGTCATGGCCTCTGATCCTATCTTCTCTGATTTGGTATACGTGAAGCTTTTGTCTGGTGCTTATTTTTCACAGGAAGACATTTCATCTTTTGTGTTTTCATTCTTGAAAAACATGAGATGTAGATTGTGCTTGCTTTTGTAAATTTAATGCATAAGAATGAAGTCAAAATCAATTTTAAATAAGAGCTTGAGAAATCAACACCATTAAATTAGATTCATTTTTAACTCAAACTATTCCCAAGGATGAAGCGCACACAATACTGGATGTGACACTTACATTGGAAGTCATCGCTATGGTCGGAGTGGGAAGCCGAGGCTGAGGTACAGGCTTCTTTTGAAGGAAGCGTGGAGGTTTCTTTACTTCAATTACTTTATTTTTCTTTTCCAACAGGGCCTGAAATAATACCAACTAATGTTACCTCTTTATCTTTGTCTTTTTTTTTTTTTTCACTACCAGATCCAGGCTACTAATCAGAAATAGTAGCTCTCCAGCTATGCTAGGTTGGTTTGAGAGAGTTCAAGTTGAGGGCGTGTGCGTCACACGGGGTGCTGTGAACATCTTAAGGTCACACTCACCCCTGAATCAATGAGGCACATGTTCTTAGTGTATCTTTTATGATCAAAATTCAGGAGGACTTGAAGTTTTCTCTTAGAATTTTTTAAAGGTTCTCTCTTGCTTGTATACAGGTAAAATCCCCAACTCCTGTTCCTCCACATGAGCTAATGTCCTGTTTTAAACGAATCCTTCCACAATGCGACATTTTCACACACAACAAATGATTACAATAATCAGTATGTTTTATTATCACAGGGAAACAGAAGAGCAGTAAATAGCAATTGTCTCAAACTATAGAAACTTTTCCCCCTTGGGACTTGAAGAGTGCACATCTAGATTTTTTAAAATTAATTTGTTTACTAGCTTTTTATTTTCTACTTTCAATCACTAAAAGGCCTGCCAAACAAACACAGGATTTTGTTCGCTTGTTCCATTTTAGTGACAGGGGAATACTTTTAACTTAAAAGTACCATGACTTCTATGTTTGTGATTTAAACTTATAGTTTGCTTAATTTTTCAGCACATAGTAATTTTTACATTGCATTTCCCATAAATCACTGGAAAATTATATTAAGAAGACAAACACCAGCAAAGCCCGAAAGTAACAAAATATGCAGATTATCAGTGAAATTTCAAACACCTTAATTGTGGCTATAATGAAGCCTCTGAGTGTCTTCAAAATAAAACTGACAGCAAATATAGGCATCAGTTCTATGCTAACCACAACTATGAATCAACAGAAAGCAGCAACAGCCTAAGAGTAACTAATAATCATAAAGTAGAATATTTCTTGAGGGAAGAGCTTTGATTATGAAGCAATTTCAAAACCAGTCATACAAGACTGATTATGTTGGTAAGGATGTGGGAAAACAGGCACTTTACACTTATTGCCAAAACTGATACATTATTTATGTTAGAAAAACTGGCACTAACCATCAAACTTATGAACGCACTCACTTGTAGAATAGCAATTCCATTTTTAATTTTTTTATCCTATCTTCTAAATTTATTCACACATGTGCCAAATTACAAACAAACAGGATGACTCATTGAGGCACTGGTTTGATACCAAAAAGCTATAAATGATAAACAGAATAAAAGATTGATTGGCAGATTCTTTTAGTCCTATTTATCACATGCAATTTCACAATGCACCAAGAATACATTCCAGTCTAAGTTTCTACCATGAGTGACCTGATAATTATTGTACTGTGTCAACTTTTCGGCAACCCCAGTTATTTTCCTCCATAATTTCTATGACATATCTCACAGAACATTTTTAAAAAAATACTTTACCACCTATACCTTCACATCTCTGTAGTTATGGATTCTTCAAGTAAGGTAATCTTAAGACTAAGACACACCCCTGATTGCCTAC
Organism: Ctenodactylus gundi; assembly: GCA_004027205.1. NCBI lineage: Eukaryota > Metazoa > Chordata > Mammalia > Rodentia > Ctenodactylidae > Ctenodactylus > Ctenodactylus gundi. The sequence goes on along the minus strand of PVKB01006370.1, from coordinate 35,194 downwards.
ACTATTTGGTAACACTCTTCAGTGCAGAATCCCAAACCGAGAGTCTGCATAACTGCAACTTATTCCAAGTCCAACGAGGAGATAAAAACAAGAACATTAATTGATATAAAGTTATAAGAATTACAACTTCAAATATTAAATGCAGTCCCATTCCCATTCAGATTAATATAAGTCTTATACTTAGCTACTTATGTCTGTTCTAGATGCAATCAGCAAAAAGTTAAAAAGACTATTTAAAAAGCAAGAAAAACCACAGTCTGCATAAGCGAAGCAACCACACTCAGATGCGTCACACACATTGGAATTACCAAACAAGGGATTGGAAGTAACAATGAAGAACATGTTAAGGAAGCTAACAGGGAAAAGTAGACAGCATGCAAGAACAGGAGAACAGTGAAAACAGAGACGGAAACTCCGATGGAACCAAAAGCAAGGCAGGAAATTAGAGTGCAGGAACTGAAATGCAAAGCCCTTTCAACAGGCCCCAACAGGCTTGCCAGGAAATGATCAAGAAAGGGAAGCCAGGTCAATAAAAGCTGCCCAAACTGACCCACAGGGCTGGGAGAGGAGAAAATGTAAGGGAGAAACCAAAGAGCAAACAGAGCACCTGAGAACTGTGACAAAATATCAGAAGACATAGCTCATGATCAGAACACCACAGAGGGCAGAGGAAGATAAAGGAGGGCAGCGTAAAGATAGATGAAATGATTGTTGAGCCCAAGGTCACACTCCACACACAAACCACAGATCCAGAAAGCTCATTGAGTACCAAACAGGATAAATAAATTTTTTAAATGCAAGTATATAATATTCAAGTTGCAGAAAACCAGAAAAAAAGGAAAGAGAAAATCTTGTAAATAGTCACAGCAGATTTCTAGTCTGCAAGCAAAAAGAGACGATGGTGAAGTCTTTGAAGTGTTGGAAGAAAAAACAAACACCTAGTCAGAATTCCATACCCAGCAAAATCATTCTTTAAAAACAAAAAGATTAAAGCTGGACCTGGTGGTGTAGGCCTGTAGGTGTGGTGGTGCACATCTATAATCCCAGCACTCAAGATGCTGAGGCAGAAGGATCGCTGTAAGTTTGAGGCCAGCCTGAACTATCTAATGAGTTCAGGACCAGTCTGGACTACAAAGAAAGAGTAACTCTGTTTCAAACCACACACACCCCCAGAAAACACTACTCACAGGTTCAAAAACATGATGGATATTTCTAGACATTAGAAATGAACAATAATGATGAATATTTCATATCAAAACTAAAACTCAAAGAAAGCAAAAAAAGACATAAATATAGGATTAGAAAGTAGAAGAAAATGCAAAGATGACACAGAAAATCAACAAAATCAAATAAAAAAGAAAATAAGCAAGCCTCAAACTTCTTACTTAATGGAGTTTTAAACTATAAAAAAGGACTTAAACCTGATTCATTTTCTTCATAATGCCCTGATGAACAAGGTGGAAGAGAGAACATTATTAGCACAAACAGTCATCTCTAATATAAAAAGATAGCAACAGCTCAGGATGGGGTCAAATTTTACTACATAAATCCAAAGTTGGAAACACTTCTACAAAGTGCATGACTTCTGTAAACGGAAAGAGTCACTTCTAAGTTTCTGTTAGCCCGAAATGAGGAGGGAAAAGCAGTTTGGTTCAACAAATCACAGGCCCCCTCCAGAAGAAAAAGTGTGAAGAGGAAACGGGTATAAAGTTACATGTGAAACTCAGGGGTCACCACTGCCCAACATAAAAAAAGGAATGTGCGGTTCTCTGTACCAGCTGCACTAGAGCATTTGTCTTCCAGCAAACGGCCATACCTTGTACAACTGTGTCAGCTCAGAGTCCAGCCTCACTGCCCTCTTCAGGAAGCCCGTTTTGGTGGCAATGACTTTGGGTTTTGGAGGTCTGATTCTCAGCTTTGTCACATGATCTGGGAGATGGGACTCAAGTTCAAGTAATCCTATTAGAAAGAAGCACTTGCTTTTCAGTATCCAGTGCTTATATTTACTACTTCAAAAGTATATTATTAATTTTAGTAGCTGACTGCCACCATGCTTTCTTTGGGATTGTTGATAAAGTTTACCTCATATGATGGACAGAATGAACTGTCCTGAAAGCACATTCCAGTAAAATTAGCTCATGTTCTCAGGGATGTAGATTAGCAAATGAGAAAAAAATCATGATATTCTACAACAAAGAAATAAATTCCAGAATAATCCATAGAAAGTTAATAATCCCATGGTGCCACCATTCTAAAGTGGACATACACTTTAATTTGTCTCATTCCGCTTAAAGATGGCCAACCAGAGCTGCAAATCCAGTAATGTGGTAAGCAACTCGTGATCTTGACCGTGGGATGCTTCAACTTATCAGCTGAAATTTAAATCATTCAAATAAGCCTCTTAGACTTTGTAAGAGGCGTAGGCCTCTCCACGACTTCATCTCCTGTCAGCCATCCACTTGCCCCTAGCTTTCTGATGTTGAATTTACACTTTGCTATATTGTTTTACAGTGTGTCCACTCATTTATTTGGGTACCAAGAATTTTAATTGTTTTGTACAAATTCATATTAATTTCATGAAACATGTTTGCTGCTGTTTCATACAGAAACTTTTGTTGTTTAGATTTTCCTCTAAATTTACATACTTAACCTATACCTAAAAGATAATCCTCTTATCCTAGAGTTCCAATCATGCAAATTGTTTACCTTCATAGGTGTTGAGAAAGTGATTTTTCACCACAAAGTCCTCTGAGTTGTTGTCAGGGAAGCGGCCAAGGCGAGAAAGAGGCCCATAGACCTGTGATGCATAATCACAATAGTCCTTGATGATATCTCGTCTCTTCAACTTCCCTTCTATATTCCTTCTATTTCCTACAAGTTTTCTGATTGCTGAAAGAAAACACACCTCCATGATTATCTCAAAATATTGTTCTGAATTGCAAATGTGGAATAGTAAATCACTTCTACTTTTATTCATTGGGAAGACACTGGATTAAATACTTTTCATGATAAATCAACATGGCTAGAATATAGCTCTATAAACACAGATCTGCCATAACAATTCCTAAACCCAGGAGGGCAAGATATAGTCCTACAGTCCCAGGTCTAGCACCTAGCAAGATAGGCATTCCAAAGGCTTGAGTGGCCCCATCCCCACAGCATCACAGCAGGTTGCATCTCTGCTTTGGGCTGAATCCACACACCTGACAGCTTTCCTCAGTCAATGATCCATTCTCCCAACTTTTCCAAATTCCCGGGTTCTCCACTACATCTTTGGCTCTCCTTTACAGTGTCACTCACTGCCCTCCCACGGCCTTCTTCTGAAATCTGGGTGCAAGCCTCTGTGAACCTTCAACTCTAACACTCTGTAAGCCTCTAAGGCCAGGACTGCGTGGTCTGCCCTTGCTTGAGAAGTAGCCTGGCTCCCTTGGACAAACGCTGTAGAAATCTCCAAGTGCTTAGATGGTTGAACTCCAGGCCACTCACCTCTAAAAGACATTTTTTTATTTTGGCCCTGCGGTATACTTCTCAGAGCAAAGTCTTTGGCCTCTCCACCTTTGAGCTGGTCAAGGGATGGGTCCTATTGACTTTGGAAATGTCCTCCAGGCACCTTTTCTATGGTCCTGATGGTGCTTCTTCTTATTTAATTTATTTATTTATGAGACAGGGTCTCACTATGGAGCCCAGGCTGGCATCGGACTCATGGCAATCCTCCTGTCTCAGCCTCCCTAGTGCTGGGATTATAGGCTTGCGCCACCACGCCCCACTTATGTAGCACTGGGGAATCAATCCAGGTACTTAGCACTTGACTGAGTGCTTACTAAGCAAGTGCTTTAATGGCTGAGCCATTCCTCCAGCCCCAATGTTGTTTCTTTTTAATGCTGATGTCTTTAACTCCCCTGTGTGCTTCAGCACCACTACTACAGGCCATTTTGGCCGGGCACTGAAAACCTTCTCTATGATTTTTCTCTGCCATTTTATTGTCTTTCCCCATACAGCTAGCTAAAAACCGCAAACAGCAGCTAAGTGACAGTTTGAACTTCAGTCTGCCTTGAGATTTCCCCCATCAGAGTAAACAGTCCATTGTCCTTAATCAATCTTGGTTTTAGGCAAAGTCTCTGGACAAGACAAACTTTTTGCCAGAGTGTAGCACACATGGTTTTCAGGCCACTTGCCGATGCAGTCCTTCTTCCCACCTGAAACTTCTTGAGTCTGGCCTTTCCAAACCACACTTCTATCAGCATTGTGGTCTACAGAGCTCTGACCAGAATCTCCCCTCAAGCTTGGCTCAGAATGCACCAAGGCTTCTCTGGCTGGTATCCTCAAACTTTCCTAATTCATCCTGCAAGCTGGTTCAAAAGGCTTCCAAACCACATGGTCAGATAAAACACAGCAATGACCCCACTTCTCTGGTACCAATTTCTGTCTTAGTTACTTTTTTGTCACTGTGACTCAATGCCCAACAACCACAACTTAGGGAGGAAAAATTTATTGTAGCTCACAGCTTCAGAAGGTCACAGTCCATTCACAGGTGGGCAGCTAGAAAATGGTTGACTCACATGGTGGGACTGCAGCTAGAGCTGGAACCAAAGTTACCGGGGCAGAGATCCTTCAACATGGTGGTACAGGGAGAGAGACTGGGAGGAAGGGCAGAACCAGCACACACCCCTCTCTGGTCAAATCCCAAGCACCTTCCCCCTTCCAGCCAGGCCCCACCTCCTAACCCTACACAGTATCCATAGGAACAAGAGGCTTCTCCAGATTCAAATGACAGGTAGGAAGGCCACCAGTATAAACAACAGGTCATAAACATAATTTTAGGTAATTTTCTTGAGTTGCATGCATGGGTCAAGGGCACTGATAAGAACTGTATGCTCTAGTAAAATGATAGAAGTTGTAATGTAACTACATGTCAATCATGTGTGTAAATTCTCCCAAGCACACCTTTCTCAATACATATTTTTGCATTCCTTTGACTATAAACATTTTTGTTAGAAATAAAATTGTTCCATCCAAGAGATGGAACAACCCATGGGTCCACCTGAGTGGACATTAATTGGCCTGTGATCCAGACCCCACTCAGTTTTTGGTCATGCTGTCTGCAACACATACATGCACACTCATACACATACACACACACACACACACACACACACACTAAAAAAGCCAATAACCTGACTACATGTTAAAACACGGGCATTTGACTTTCTGAGTGAGAGATTTTTCTACTCCTCTACTTTAGATGAACAACTCATCTAATCTCTCCCCCCTTACCTATCTGACACATCGGGTTTGGTTGAAGGCCCAAAGCCAAGCCTGCCCCCTTTTCCTCCTGGTCCACCTCTACATGGTCACCTGAGATGTGGGTGCGCTGGATTTGTGCCATGTTGGCCTCTCTTGCTTCCTGCAGCTTACGCCACTGGGCATCCAAGCGCTTCACATGCAGCTCGCTTTGATTCTCGTCACGCTTCTTCAGCAGCTCCATCAGCACCTCCAGGCGAAGCTCCTGAAGTCTTCAAGTGAATTACAGAACACTGAAAACGCACCACACCCTCTGCAGGGTGCTCTGGAGAGGGACGGGACTGTTGCCCCAACAGGATCTTCCCTGTAGGCACTGTGTACATGTCCTTTGAGATGGTCATGCTGGTGAGGTTATGGCAAATGAACCAAGAGAGTTTGAGAGGCCATTCAACACGGGACCTCTGTATGGCAGGGCTATGTAAGGGTGCGGTTATGAGGATGAAGGGTGATATGCCAGGCAGCGGGGCCCAGGGAACAGCTGAGGTCGGGGCGCAGTTCTAGGTCAACTGACACTGCTGGAGGGTTAGTAACGGAAGTAAAGAGAAAATGAGGTGTGGAAGGCTCTCTTCAGGGTGACTGTGAAAACACCAGCGGCAGGCACGTAGGTGCTCATCAACTCTGTTTTCCTCTCCTCCGCACGTTATGTGTCCTCTGAAGGCCATCTTGCTCATGCCCAGCCAGCTATGTACTCAGTTACCTTCTTTGGTGCTGGGACACAACACCTGGCAGCAACAATTTAAGGAAGGAAAGGTCTATCTTAGCTCACGGTTTCAGAAGACAGCTGTCATGGCAAGGGTAGAGCCACACGGAGAAGGCATAGCCAGAAAGAAGCTATTCACAGCATTGCAACAGGAAGTAGAACGCCAGAGGAAGGGTGGAGCTAGCCTGTGCCCTTCCAGGTGATGTCCCAGTGATCTGTCCCTCTGGGTCATGTCCCAGTAATCTGCCCCTTTGGATCAGGCTGCATCTCATAACAGCACATGGAAATCATAGATATTCTACAACACTGAAATACATGGTGCTTTTAAGGGATATTTCAGGTCCAAACCATAACAAAATCTGTGCCTCCCAGGTATTCCTGAACCACAGTTTTTGTCTACATGAATCTCCTGATATCCTGTGACTATCTAAAAAAAAAAACTTATTAATTTTGTTCCGCCAAGAATTTCCCCTTTTCTTACATCATCTTCCTTCTTGTGACAAGTCTGTCTGTAAACACTTCTTCACCCATTACCACTGCCATCTCTGGACTCCTTGCTGCTGGTCTGCTGCCTTAAACTTTGTTCTACACAACTGCCAAGGTCACTTTCCTAAGCACTTTGAACACATTTTACTCCTACTTAAAGATCCACAGATTAATTTTTTCACTCATTTTCCAGTGTTTATTAAGCGCCTACCACGTGCGAGGAGGGAAGCAAGAATGCACAAGACAAAATCCCTCCCAAGAAGCACAGTGCTCCCAGAACAGGCATGTGACCAGCACATCCAGCACAGGGAAATGAGCCGCAGGGTAGGCTGGAAAGAGCCCAGGCGGAGCAGAAACAACAAGCAGGGGAGAGGAAAGGATGGTGGAGAAGACTGCCCCGGAGGAGGGGGCAGCTCAGCAGCGCAGCACAGATAAACAAGGATTGGGATTTGCCACACTAGCGAAGAAGAAGCCACCTCAGGAGAGGGAGCCAAACATTCACATCAACGGGACTGGAGGATCACAAATATGTCACATTGTTGAAGCTGCCCACACAGGAGGTAGGGCAGAAGTGACTAAGGAGCACACCGGGACCAGCGCTTTTAAAGATGAGCCACCAATCAACCATCACCTTTCTTCCTAGGGTGAGAAAGACAGTCATGTGCTGTACGTGGGCATTCTGGCTGAAAACACACAGCACAGGCCACAGTGGTTCCGCGAGGTTACAAGGCAGCGGGGAAACTCCCTCGCCTAGCGACGCCACGGCCATCACAAGTCCCAGTGCAGCACATCGTTCACACATTTGTGGTGATGCCGTTACAAACAAACCCACCCCAGAGCCCAGAGCCGAGCGTGTGAAAGTACAGTACATGCTATCATGCAGCGCGGGGTAATGATAATAAACGACTGTGTTGCTGAGTTGTGTGTCGATGATGCTGTACTTTTTATCGTTATTTTAGAGAATTCAGAGTATTCTCTTTCTACTCATTAACAAATCTGCACTGCAAAACAGCATGTCATGTTGTGCCGGCAGCAGCCTCACGCATCTCGTGTTTAGTTTCTCTTGATTGCAGCCAGAGACCGTGTCTTCAAAAGAGCGAGCGTGCCCTCTGCCATCTAGGTTTGTGTATGCACACGCTGGTGCCGCACAGTGATGCGATCAGCGCAGGGCGCAGTTCTCAGGACACACCCACTGCAGGCAACCCGTGCGCAGAGCTTCAGGTCCCAACTGCATCACTTTAATCTGTTCAGCTGCAAACGGAATAACAGCATCCTCATCCCATGGCTGCTGTGAGCGTTACACAAGGCACTGCATACCAAGCGCTGAGCAGTTCTCCAACCTCAGCATGTTCCAGAGGAATCCGGAGGGCTCCAGGCATGGGACACCGACCGCGGGGCACCGCGCCCTGATGCAGTGGGTCTGGGATGGGGCCAGAGACTCTGCATTTCAAACAAGTTTCCAGGTAAAGCAAACGTGGCTGCTCTGTGAACGCCACTTTGAGAACCACTGACAAAGAACACAGTGGATGCTCTGTAAGCTACGTGCTGCGTAACTACCTCCTTCATCATCTCACTGGCATTCCTGTCCACGGGATGGCTTTTTACTCATCTTTCAACGCCTAGCGCAGAGGCCACCTTTCCCAAATCACCGACGCCAGACAGAACAAACTTCCCCTAGCACTTCATGCGGAGAGCAGCGCATCTCCTGGCAGACCCTGCCTGAGAGGTGTCCGTCGGAGGCCCTTTGCCTGTCCCCTGCCCCCCTCCACACATCCTGCCCCCAAGGTCCACAAGGAGCACTGCCGTTCCCCCTCCTCACAGCACAGAACCTGCATAGTGGAGGGGCTCAGAATATTGAGGAAGATTCTCCTCAATATAACAAAAGAACTCACTCTCTCAGGTAATGCCGTCACTGGCCAGTTTCATTTTTAGTATTTTTAAGGCCCTCTGATAAGCCATATTCCTCCTCAAAGGAGAGCAATAAATTTAAATCTTTACAACAGGATTAGGCAGCTTACATCTTACCTTACCCCTAACTATAATTTCCTACTAAATTGTAAAATTTTTCCAAAATATCACATAAGTTGAATTTAGGCTTAATTAGAATACATTACCAAAAAAAGCATATTTAGAGTTTGGCACCACACTGTGTCCCTAGCTCTCCTCGCTCCTCTCGTGTGTGTAAGGGACCTTGGTGGCATCACCGTGAGGAGTAAAGTGCCTCAGTACGAGAACAAAGGACAACCTCAATACGTGTGCTTCCTTTCTTGCCTGTTAGAAAGTTGTAATTTTTGATTCTAACAACTTCTTATGTCTACACATCAGCAAAAATCTAGTTACTAAAAATATATTAGTTGAAATGATTGCAAACTCAACTAGAAATGCCTCAGCATACAGTTTTGTGCTCATTATTGTCTTGTAAGCTCATCTCTTAGTGAAAGAGGTCTCTTATCTGCCTTTTCAATAGGAAATGCCCTGTACTGACTGTGAGTTCAGTGCCAGGGGAGTAAGGCGTAGTAGCTCAGGGGCTGGCTAGTGGGCTATGAGGGGGGTTGAAGCCAATGACAGTGGTAATAGGAAGAAACGCAACGGGTCAGTTTCAAAGATGCTTTGCAGAAGTCATTGGGATTCTGTGACAGTCTAGATTAATATTAAAAGGAACAAAAAAGAATAGATTTAGAGGTGCCCTGGAGAGGTTTCTAAACTCTAGGTTCCATGGTGAACACAAACCAGGAGGGCATTACACCTTGTTATGGCTTGGATCTGGAATGTCCGCCAAAACTTCATGTATTTAGATGCTGTGGAATCCTATAGAACCATGTGTTCTTAAGAGGTGGGCCTGGTCAGAAGGGCAGAACATCAGGGCTTGACCTGGAAGAGGCAGAACACTGGGACCTGACCTGAAATGGGTGGAACACCGAGGCTTGACCTGGAAGGGAGGATCACAGGTAGAAGGATATATGATAGCTCCACCCTCCCTTGCTCACTTGGCTTCCTGTCTGCCACGTTGTGAACAGCCTTTCCTCCTCTGAACCTCCACCCGGTGCTTCCACCACTGCCTTCGACCATGAACGAGACTGAGACCTTCTGAAAATGTGAACTAAACTAAATCTTCCATACCTTAAGTTGTGGACGTAGGATATTGTGTACCAGCAATGAAAGAGTAACTAAGACATATCTTTTCACGTAACTGAAGAGAAAATGACACACTGTATCACATCAGGCAGGGAAGAACCAGAAGCCCAGTTTCCTGTTACTACAGGCTGAGGGCTGATGTTGAACCCAGTCACCTGGGGAAATGTTTTCCAAGTGAAATTGAAGTAGGACTATGGCTCCCATCAGTGCAGGGGCAGTTGGCCAGGCCGCAGTGAACTTACTTTTCGATCTCCTGGTCTCGGAAGGCCCACTCCTCCCTCTCCATTGCATCCATCATCCTCCTTCTCTTCTCAAACTGGGACGTGTCACTCGGAGGGGGCAGAGTGTCCTCCCATGCACGCTTCTCCCGGGCCCGTTCTATCATCTCCACCTCAGCCTGTCCTGCAGGGAGACCGCGACCTGGAAAATGACATGCCTCACCTTAGGAACAAATAGGAACCACATACTGCCAGTATTTTATGAACTCCATGTCAGTCCTATTTGCTTCCATAAATTCAAGCAATATGACCAGACCTGACGCTTTCGATGTGTCTCAGCTTGTATTATCTGTGTCCGGCACTGCCTCTTTTTAATAATGGGATCCAGTAAGAAGTTAGTTCCATGTAAGACACAGGGAAGTATTTCAGGAATAATAGTGAACACTGAATATGTTGAAATGTGCCGTACTGCACAAATCCATACTTTGAAATACAAAAAGCAGCAAATATGTGAGAGGAATGGAACTTGTTGGATAAAAAGTAGATACTTATAAAACATAACAGTTAATGAAAAATAATCATCACCTGAGAATTGTTTCATTGCATTTTATCCCCCAAAGTGAATGTTCAATTTGGGTTGATCCCTTATTTCCAAGTTTAAAAGTCCAAAGACACAAAGACACATCCCCCACTCCTGCCCAGGTCGGGTAGGTGGGTGGGGCCACCAGATGTTTCCTGAGACACTCTGGGTGAGACCCAACTATACTCCTACCTCCTTTGATCAAGTTTTGGGGACTCAGCCACACTCAGGTGGCTAGTACATCTACACATAGCTTTGATTTACTGTATTATCTTTCTGGAACCAAAACTTGATAAAGAAAATGGGAGCTAGAACAAGTTTCCTATCTAATCACTGAACTCCAATCAACTTACTTTCATTTTAAACTAAATACATGAAAAACTATAAAGAAATTAATAAGCCACATTTCTACTACATATAAAAAGCTACTCCTAAAATTTTTGCCCAATGTGTTTGAATATTGCTGTGTTTATATTTGAAAAGGAATAATACCTGAAATAACTTTTAAAATTAGGAAATTTTGAAAAGGCGACAGTCTACCACCTCACTGTGGTCACCTTCCCAGGAGCAATCACAATGGCTATCTAGTAGATACGCTATCAATTCTTTTTTAAAATTCTATATGCATATATCCAAAAAATAGAGCCACCTGCAAAATTACATATGTGTATAATAGACATATATATAATTTTGTACATTTTATGTTTTATTTACTAATTAAAAGCAAAAACTGAAAATAAAATAAGTACTTAGATTTAACAACTGCATATACACTTTACCTTTTTTAACCAATAAAATTAAAACATTAAAAAATAAAGTTGCTATTCCTTTAACCACATTCAGCCTCACTGCCTTCTTCTCTCTGCCAAGGTAAACACAAGAAGGAACTTGAGGATCTCCTTCCAATCTTAGTATTTTATATACAGATTTATGTGTTTATAACTTTCAATAATCCAGCATTTTAAGCCCTTAAAATATTTCAAGCACTGTTCAAATTCATTTCCTCCTCCATAGACCCTTATTATATAAATACAATGGTTTCTACTTCACACAAGAGCAGTAGCTAACAGATGAAGTGACTCGCACAGAACCCACTGGTGAAGGTGGAAATCAGAACCTGAAACCAGCAGCCTAGGCCCTGTTCTCAAGTAGCACTGGGTACTTAAGTCCTCTAAGAAAACCAAGTGTGAACCAGAAACCAGACTCAGTTGAAAAATGAACCATGCGTTAACAAATACAGAACTGCTTTTACTAACTATTTATAAACCCGTATCACTCTGCAACTTGCTCCTTTTACCCAGCTCTGCCTCGGGGACTGGCCATTCGGATTTACAGAGACCTACAACTTCATTACCATTTGAGGGATCTTCTCTAGTGGACACCTGGACGGCTCCTAATTTCCTGATTGCACAAAATGTCCAAACAAACATTCCTGCATGGGGTTGGCTGTGTCCATCTGCGAGTTTCTCTAGGATTCTTAGAAGTGGGAGCGCTGGAGAGTTCGGCAGTCAGCTTATAAAATATGTTCATTGGTAATTCTGGAGACTGCCAGGCTTGTCCTCCAGAAGTCTGCTTTGGCTCCTGCCTTCCGTGATTACCCAGTGGTCTCTCCCCTGTGGGGCATGATTCCTCCCTGCCCCCCGTGCTGCTTCTGCCTCATCTTAGCTTGTTTCTACACTCCTGACAAATATTTAATAACTTCACTGGTTATGTGTATCTTTCACTTTCACTGAAGATGGAGTTTGTGGGAATTTTGTTCTTGTTGCTTTATGTAACATTGAAAAGAGAAAAGGATGCCAATTTAAAGAATCGATAATTAGACTGGGAGTAGGACTTTGGATTAGAACTGCTTGAAGGTATTAATTATAAGGGGAAGAAATCATATCTATTCAACCATGAGTTTCTCTTTCATAAACAGGGTGTATCTCTGTTCAATCAAATCTTTGTTCATTGCTTAAAAGACAATTTGTAATTTTGTCTACAAATACCTTGTATATGTATTTATGAAGTAATTTCCTAGGTACATTGCTACCAAGAATGTGAGTTTTAAAATAATTTTGGTAATTAGATATTACTCTCACACAGAAAAGTGCTCTGATGCTCTCACTCATGGTCCTTTTTAATTTCAGTCAGTTGTCTTACGGAATTCTTAATTCTGGTAATTTCGTTTAGTAAGCTTTCCAAATGAACACACTGCCTGCAAATGAAGATGGTTTTACTGCTTCTTCCTCATCTTTGTGCCACATTTTTTCCTCTACCTTACTGCACTGACTTAGTGTTTCCCAAACAGGGTGCATTGCCAGATGGGGCACATGGTGGTTTGCTGTAAGGGACAGTGCTCGCAGTGCAGGATGGTCAGGGCACATGCCAGCCTGGCCCTGGTCCCCCATCCCGTGTGCTACAGTGCAAGAAGCACTTCCTACTCATTATTACCTAGAAAGATGGACCAGTGCTTCGGAGTGGACCCGGGTGGGAAGAGGTCAGAGCCCAGAGGAACTCAGCTAGGATCTGTTCTGCGCTGGTAAACATTTGTGGTCTTGAGCGTGCCCTTGTCTTCCTGTGCTTGAGGCTGGGTTTCTAGAGTTCTCTCTCTTGTACTGCATTTTCCCAAAGGCCCTGGTGCACACTCTGTATCAAGTGTCTAAGTTTCCTTTTGCCCCTCATTTATTTAGAGATTGTATCATGAGTGATCACTGAATGTTCTCACTTTTTCTATATCCAGAGTGGCATTTTTTCTATCTTCTGTCAAAAAGATAAATTACGCTGGTTGTTTTTTGGAAGTTCCAACAATCTTGACTATCCCTGATTAACCCGCTTGGTTATGATGTCACCCCTTTAAAATACAGTAGAATTCAACTGTTAGCATAGTGTCTTATTTAGAATTGTTTGTGTATCTCTTCATATGTAAGAATGTCATTTACTTTTCCTTTCTAGTACTGTCCTAATTCCATTTTTCAAATCAAATCTTTGCTAGCTTCACAAAGTGAATAAATTAACTTTTATTTTGTTTCTTTTCAATGAAAGAGTTCCTGAAAAGAAAGCTAACATGTTTTCTTGAACAAATGGTAAGCTTATCTGTAAAACTATTTAGGCTGGAAGGCACTCTCAAAAAGATTTTTTTCTCTTATCTAGTAATCTCTATAGTTACTCTTCTATTCTTGAAAACAACTTGATAACATATGTTTTTTTAAATTATTAAGTTTTAAAATGTAGGGCAAAAATAGTCATATTATTCTCTTATCTGTCTTATTGTGTTTACTTGTAGTCACTATTCCTTTCAAACTTAATGCTATCTATCTATCTATCTATCTATTTATTTATTTATTTAGAAATAGGGTCTCATTCTGTAGCCCAGGCTCATCCTGAACTCACTATGGAACCCAGGCTGGTTTTGGACTCATAGCAATCCTCCTGCCTCAGCCTCCCAAGTTCAAATTTAATGCTTTATATTTGCATCTTCTTTTTTCTTGATGCTTTCCACAGGAGGCTTGGCTATATTATTAATCTTTATTTAAAAATTAACTTTAATGCGCCTAAAATATATTTATTTTGCATTTTAAAGTTCTATATTATTAATTTCTGATTTTAACATTATTTCCCCCTCAATCTATGAGTATTAAATATGTTAAAAATATAAAGCACTTGCAATAATTCTTGGCACATAGTAAACACTCAGTTTTTATACTTAGAACTTGGTGACGTGAACTGCATCATTATTTTTTACTTATCTTTATAGAAACTCAGGCATGCCTGACCTGGGTTTTTTACCTTGATTTTTTTTTTTTTTTTTTTGATGTTACAACAAAAAATTTTAAAAGAAAGTTGTAGCTCTTCTAGACATTACCTCTATTATATAGTTCATTTTACATGTGGCTTAGACAGGTCCTCTTCACTCAAAAAAGGGCAAAAACATGGGGGCTACAGATTGGACATTGTTGTGGTTTAGACTCGGACTGTTCCCTAAAAGCTTCATGACCTATGGATACTGTTTGGAGGTGGGACCTGGCTGAGGGGCAGATGCTTGGGGCCTGACCTGGAGGGGCTTGTGCTGATTCCAGCCTTCTTCCTGGACTTGGCTTCCTGTTCTGCCACTCTGTGAAGATCTGTTTCCAGAACACGGGCTCCAGCTCTGGCTCCAGCTCTGACCCCACTATGTGATTCTACCATTCTCAGATGTCCACCCAGGATTGACTGTGACCTTCTGAAACTGTGAGCTAAAATAAATTTTTCCTCCCTCAAGTTGTCGATGTTGGGTATTCTGTCCCAACAATGAAAAAGTAACTAAGACGGAAATATCAAGTATGCAGGAAGTGTAAATATAAGCATCCCATATAGTCATCCCCACGATGAAAGAACAGAATGTTACCAGAACCCTTCAATACCTACCAGAATCCCTTTCTAGTCTCTGCCTACACTAGAGGACCCATTATCCTCATGCCTAACAAATAAATTTAATTATCATGTTTCTGAGTTTTATGTATCTGGAATCACAGTGTAGTTGCTGTCTTTTACCTGACTTCTTTTGTTTGTAACTATGTATGTGAGATTCATTAAGGTGACTGGGTATGGTTTGGATCTGGAATGTCCAACAAAAGCCTCATGTTCAGAAGATGATTCAAACATGAGAGTTAACCCATTACTTCTTGTGATTTAAGAGGTTGGGCCTGGCTTGACCCAGAAGGGGTAGATCACTGGGGCATGATTTGGAAGGGTGTATGCTAGCTTCACCTTTACTCTCGCCTTCTACTTTCTGTCCACAGGAATGAACAGCTTTTCTCCAGCTAGGCCCTCTGCCAGACCATTCCGCCATTGTCAGCCAACCACAAATAGATTAAGACTTCCTGAAACTGTGAACTAAAATAAACCTTTCTTCCCTTAAGTTTTGAGTGTCAAGTGCTGTGCCCTAGCAACAAAAAAAGTAACTAAAACAGAAATTGGTACCAGGAGTGGGGCTGTTGTTGTGACTTTACCTTATCGTGTGGTTTGGAGGCTTTGGAGGCGTTTGTGGGAGTTAGAAAAGTTTGGAGATGTTAGCTAGGGAAGACTTAGAATGCCAAGTGTAATGGGAGATTCTGATCAGAGCTCACAAAGTGAGAATGCTGATAGCAGTGCAAGTTATAAAGGTCAGGTTCAAGAGGTTTCAAATGGGAAGAAGGATTCTCTTGGCAAGTAACCTAGAAACCATGTGTTCTACACTCTGGCAAAGTGTGTCAACATTTTGCCCATATCCTGAGACTTTGCCTGAAACTGATTATTATAGGCAGTGTACTAATTAATCTGGCAAAGATTAAATTTCAAAGCAGCCTAATGCTCAGGCTGTCATATGGGTTCTGTTTGCTGCTTTGAGGCAGCTCTACACTGAAAAGCAAAGGGGGAAATAGCAGGGGGGGAAAGATGTAAAAGTTTGCCATTTTGCCAGAATGAAAGGGACTGCAAAGTTTGGGCAAAAGTTTGGTTATTGAAAAGATTATCATTATAATAAGTTAAGTACTCTGTATCCAGACACAGGAAAGAGGACTTGTGGGCATTTCATCAGCAAAACCCTACCCTTTGTAGGATCAAAAGTACAAAGGCAAAAGACATTGCTCTGAGAGTACTCCAGAGCACTCTGTAGGGCCAAAGGGAAAAATGTTTGTCAGAGCTCATCCATCCACATTTCTCCATCTAGGCCGTGGGGGCCTCTGCAGTCATGGTCCAAGGGAGCCAGACTACTGCATAAGCCAGCGGCAGACCTTGGTACATCCACATGGTGCTGGTTTCACAGACATGCAGAATATAAGGTTGTGAGGTCAGGAAGGCTTCCATCAAGATTTTGGAAGAAAGCCTAGGAGGCCAGGCAGTGCGCCCATGGAGGACAGTACCTGAAGTTGTAAAAAGGAAGTCAAGGGTACAGAAGAGAATCCAGAAATTTGGATCATCTGCAGGGGAAGGCCATAGGCCGTGAATGGAGCCATCCCAAAACAGGAGCCATGGAGGTTGCTGCCAGAGGCAATGCTGAAGGCGAGGTTACCCAAAGGCTTTGGAGGTCACATCTTGCCACAGCTTGTGCCAGTGCTGGACATGGAACCACAGGATTTAATGAAACTACAGGATTTAATGTTTGCCCTATTGGGTTTTGATTTTGCTTTGGTATGATTGCTTTCTATCCTCCTATTCCTCCACTTTGCAATGGAACTGTTTACTCTGGGCAATTGTGTTCTGGAAGTGTTCATCTTTTATTTGATTTTTCGAGGAGCTCACAGCTAAGAGTTTGACTTGAGTCTCAGAGGAGACTTTGGATTTGGGCTTTTTAGTAGTGCTGAAACTGTTAAGAGTTTGGTAATGCTCAATGAATAACTATGTACGTTTTTCCTAAGGAACTGGACATGAGTTTCTTGGGTGTCCAGGGATGCAATGTTATGGTTTGGATCTGAACTGTCTCTCCAAACCCTCATATTTGGAAGTTAATTTAATCAGTTAATTATGGATTTCCTGTGATATTAAGAGCTGGGGTCTGGTCTGATGGGGCAGATCACTGAGGCTTGTCGTGGAAAGGGAAGATCATATGATCTGGAAGGATATACACTGCTCTGCCCTTCCTCTTGCAATCTGCCTCCTGTCTGACATGGGAGAGACAGCTTTTCTGCAGCTAGGCCCTCTGCCAGACTTTTCTGCCATTGCCAGCCAACCATGAGTTCACTGAGATCTCCTGAAACTGTGAGCTAAAATAAACCTGATCTCCCTTAAGTTGTGGGTGTCAAGTATTATGCCTCAGCAACAAAAAGTAACTAAAACATGGTCACATGTAGTTGTGCTTACATTCCAATCACTCCATAACAATCCTCTCTATGAATATATCACATTTTATTCCTCCATTCTGTGGTTTTTGGATATTTGGGATGTTTTGAGTTTGGAGCTATTATTCACAGTGTTACCACGAACATTCTTGTACATGTCTTCAATGAGCACATGCACACATTTTTGTTAGTAGAATTATGTATTCACTTTTCTTGGATATATAGCTAGGAGTGAAATTCTGGGTTGTAGATATAAGCACATTATTTAAATGAATTTATTGAATCCTTACAATATCCTTTGAGATATTTGGGGTTTTTTTTCCTTCCTTTGTAGGCAATCTGACTTTTCTCTCTGTTCTCCTACTTTTTTCTTAAACAATTATCCTGATGAGTACTTCATGGTACAATTTTTTGTGAAGGGGTATGCCTCTTTTCAGTCCCGGAAAATTCTTGGCCATTATTTTCTCCTAGCCACTGTCTTCTCCACCATCCCCTCTATTCTCATTTTTGGAGCTGATAATTCAATCCCCTATAACTCTTCTTCTTTTATCTTGAATTATCTCTGTGTTGCACTCAAGATTTCCTTTTCAGTTCTTTATGTATCTGTTGGCCATCTGTATGTCTTCTTTTGAGAAATACTAATTTGGGCTCTTTATCCATTTACCAATAGAGCTATTTTCTTATAATGAGTAGTATGAGTTCCTTGCATATTTGGGATACTAGTCACTTATCCAGTGTATGATTTGCAAATATTTTCTCCCAATTTGTGAGTTAATTCTTCTTTCAATAAACCAGAGTTACCTGCATGTATGGCATTTTGAAGCACTCAATAACATGTATGGTTATTAGTACGGCATCGACAAATATTTAAGAGAATTACAAACTCACCCCATGTCAGAGTAGCCAGGGTCAGGAGCTCAGGGATAGAGTCCTGACATACTACATATTCTGGAGAGTATGGATCAGTTTGAACATCAGCATCCCGATAATCTGTCTGCGTGCCCACAGAAGACTTTGAAGGGATTGGTGTGTACTTAGAAGAAGCAGGAGGAAAAACATACGGTTCTGTTCTAAAAGGGAAAAATTAGTTTAAAAATCAAAACCTGAAATGATCATTTAAGATATTACTGTGAGCTTTACTTAGTCCATTCCCCCTTCTTAGGCTGATAGGCACAAAGTTACGAATACAGCTATAACTAGGATTATATTCCCAAATATTGATACGCCTGCCTTGTTCTTCTTAGAAATAAATACCTAAATCTGCTCAGGAAAAATGTCTATTTATTTGAGTATCACTGGGCACGACTGTAGTATAGAGGTTGTAGTATACCGGACAACACTTTGGGACTGCTAAGAATTGCCACACTCCCTGGTTTCTTCTCTGAATTCAGAGGCACACCCAACCTTAGTTATACAGGAGCAGGGGAAGGAGAAGAGATGACTTCTGTGAAGAAAGGAAACAAGTAGCAAGGCCAGCAGCTGTCTGCCTCTGGATAAATGACTCAGTATTTGTTGCCAGACTAACTTGGTTAACATGAGAAAAGATACCTCATACCCAGAAACGAATTCCAGATCACTCGTAAAAATGAAACTACAAAAGCATTAATAGAAAATATAAGCAAAGGGGTTTTTTTTTGTTTGTTTGTCTACTTGTTTGAGATAGGATCTTGTTAAGTCATTAAGTTGCTCAGGCTGGGTTCAAATTTGTGATTTTTCCTGCTTCAGCCTCCTTAAGTGCTATAATGACAGGAATGCACCACGATTCCTGGCCATAAATAAGTATTTATAGTCACCCTTATGTAAATATCTTTTTTTAAGTATGGCTCAGATGCCAGAAATTGTCAAAGAAACAATGGACAGAATTAAAGGTAAGTGCTATGGTTCAGGTACAGAACATCTTCCACAGTCTTGTGTGCTGTGAGATGGGGCTTCTGGAAGGCGATCGGCTCATGGGGCATTGGAATCAGCGCTGAATTAACCCACTTATTAGCTCACCGCTAAGTGTGCTATTAGGAGGTGGGGCCCGGCTGGAACAGGTGTGCCATGAGGGAGGAAGTGTGCCTTTGGGAGGGATATCTCCCCCCTCCTTCCATCCCCCACTCCATCCCTACCCCCACCCTCACCCCCAGCTCTTCCCTCTCTCTCTGCTTCCTGGCTACCAATGGGCCTCCTTGCATTAGGCTATTTCTTCCTGGAGACAGCAACCATGGACTGAATTCTCCAAAACAGTGAGCCGAATTAAACCTTTCCTCCACCAAGTTGTGGGTGTCAGGTATTTAGTCCCAGGGACAGGAAAGTTGATCAATATGGTGAATGTCCCTCAGTGTATCGCAGTCTTAAAAGGTCAATGACAAACTTGGAAATAGTTCTGTAACAAATATGATGAACAATTAAATAGCCTTTCAACATTTAAAAAATCATAAATCAGTAAAAAATCAAATAATCCATAGAAAGTGAGAAAGGACAATCACAAAACAAAAAGTAAGAAGTCCAGCAAATGTACAGAAAGATAATGAATATAAATAAACATCAAAGAAAAAGTAATTAAGGGGCTGGAGGAATGGCACAGCGATTAAAGCACTTAAAAGCAAGCACAAGGGCTGAGTTCGATTTCCCAGCACCACATAAGCCAGGCATGGTGGCGCATGCCTATAATCCCAGCACTTGGGAGGCTGAGGCAGGAGGGTTGCTGTGAGTCCAAGGTCAGCCTGGGCTCCATATGAATTCAGGACCAGCCTGGACTATAAAGTAAGACCCTGCCCCCCAAAATAAATAAATAAATAAATATTTTTAAATGGCCATGTCCTTCCATAAGGGAATGTATGCAGTTATTCAAAGTCATAACGTAATCTATATTTATTGACCTTAAAAATTCATGATTCATTGTTGCAGAGAATTTTTCATCTGTATAGCTTTATAAATTTTTTTTACTACTTATAACTTTTTAAGTAAGAAGTAAAACCAATATAGTCACTTTCATTTATTTTAATCATTTTTTCCCTAGTAAGTAGAAGAACCGGTGTAATTATACAGGTAACAAGGACAGAGAAAGGGGCTAGGGGTGCAGGTCAGTGGTGGGTTCCCCTGGCAAGAGTGAGGGGCGCTGGGCTCAGTCCCCAGCAGGGGCAGGGTGGGGACAGATAAAAGCAAAAACAAAGAGATATTTTCATTTCAAAAAACAGAGGCAATGGGAGGTGCTTATTTGCTCACACAGCATATTCAACAGCTTAACTCTAAGAAAAACTCACTTCAAACAAATCAGAAAGAAGCACTCACCCTGAGGGGCCACTTGTGATGGCACCTGTTCTTTAAACAATTTTCAATGCTGGCTTTAAAATCACTTTTTTTTTAGCAGTTGCTATGAATTTCTAACATATGTCTGCAATATGGATTTTTATCGCTTCTTATGTTTCCAGGAGAAATTATTCTACCATAAAATTCTAGTTAAAGCCCAGCATGGTGGAGCATACCTATAATCCCAGCACTCAAGGAGGCTGAGGCAGGAGGATCACAAGTTTGTTATACCATCATACAATGCTGGCAGTCGGCTTTCTTATTCATTTAATTAAATGATTGATCTGGTACATCTGATTGAACATGCTTGGGCTATGATGTGGCCTAATGAGTCTTCTGCTGCACTTTCCTGATGGCTTGGTACCTTTTTAGGGAGTTCCATGAAAAGGAGGCAGAACAGGAATGCCACTTCGACACACAATAAGTGAGCACAACTCCCTGACTGACTTGGTTTCTCCAGCCATGTCCCCCTCCCCCACCTCACCTCTGCGGGTTTTAGGAGAGAGTAAGGTATGAGAGAGCGATAATCCCTCTGCACCTCTTCCCCAGCCTTGACCCCAGACTCGGACCCAGGAAACTCCACCGCTGCTGCACGTTGGCTTGGCCCTGGCTGTGCCCTGAAGAGTCCTACTGACCACCTGCTCTGGCTGTGGGCCTCGTAGGGCAGCCGCTGGCAGCTCTGCCCTCTCCTTCCCTGGGAACCCTCCTCCTCCAGGGCAGCCCGGGTACAAGGAGCACCCCTCTATCTGCCACACCCACAGTCTTCTCGACATCTCTCTTACCCCCACAGACACAAACACACACACACACACACACACACACACACACACACACACACACACACACACACCAACAGAGCCACTGCATGCACATAAGGGGCTTCCCAGACCTAGCAAATCCTTTTCTGTTGTTATAAATTCATTGAATATTTTTTAAAGCATTAACTTCTTGAGCTGGGAGAGTAGCTCAGTGGTTAAAGTGCTCGACCAACAAATGCAAGGCCCTGAGTTCGATGCCCCAGCACCACATACACTGGACTTGGTGGCGCACACCGGTAATTCCAGCACTCAGCCAGAGGCAGGAGGATTGCCTCAAGTGTGAAGTCAGCCTGGGCGACAGAGTGAGTTCAGGATAAGTCTAGACTACAGAGTCAGATCCTGTCTCAAAAATAAATAAATAAAGTACCAAGTTCTTATTCTCCACGCTGAGAAGCTTACCTACAGTCCTGACAGGCTAGCCATGAAGAAGGTGTGGCTGGAGCAGGCCAGCTGCTCCCTACACAGTCTGCCCATGCTGACACAAGGCGAGGTTTTCCTCCTACTCAGAAACTCAAACTGGCAGAATGCCAGAGTCGCCATCACTAAGAAACACTGCCTCATCCTGTACACACCTCTGCTGGAGACTAGCTAGGTCGCCAAATGTCATGTTTTAGCTCTTGGAGGGAAGCTCTATCCCACAAGGGAAGGGGGTGGGCGTGTGGTTAGCAACAGCAGCTTGGAACTCCCCAACGTTAGTTTTACAATGTTTAAACCTGAGGCAACTATGACCCTAAAAGCGTATGATACAGTGAGATCCTGCTTTGAAAGAATGACCGCCACTCTAGGAGGCTGAGGCAGAAGGACCACAAGGGTGAGCCCAGAGTGCTGGACAGCTTAGTGACTCAAACTGGGCTAGGAAGGTAACTCAGTGTGAAGGCTGTAGGCTCCACCCCAGTACAAAAGGAATAAAACAGAATTACCAGAGCGTCCTACAGGGACTCGCACATCTCTCAGGTTCCCCCTTGGCACAGACAAAGCGTCTCTCAGAAAACCAACCTGCAGCCGTCCCTGGTAAAGTGGCACCTCACAAATCTTCTCCATCTGGGAATTTGCCTTAAAAAGTCATGAGCTAAGTTGGCTCATAATTGGCATTTATTTTGAGCATTACAGACATTCCATAGCATATGTCCTACCCACATGATACTACATTATCATTAGAGTGACTGAAAGCTTCAAATGCATGCTTGAAATCCAGTACTAAATATATTTTTATTCAGAACTTGCAAACTTTTTTTTTCAGATATGGTCTCATTCTATAGCCCAAGCTGGTCCTGAACTCACTATGGAGCCCAGGCTGGCCTTGCCTTGGACTCACAGCAATCCTCCTGCCTCAGCCTCCCAAGTGCTGGGATTATAGGCGTGCACCCCCATGCCCGACTTATGTGGTGTTGGGGAATTGAACTCAGGTACTTAGCACTTGACAGAGTACTTGCTAGGCAAGCGCTTCAACCACTGAGCCATTCCTCCAGCCCCTGAGAACTTTTTAAAAAGGCTTCTATTCCTGGAGCTGGAGGAATGGCCCAGTTATTAAATGCTTGCCTTGCAAGTGCAAGGCCCTGAGTTCAATTCCCCAGCATCACATAAAGGTGGGCATGGTGGCACATTCCTGTAATCCCAGCACTTGGGAGGCTGAGGCAGGAGGATTACCATGAGCTCTAGGCCAGCCTAGGCTACATACTAAATTCAGGATCAGATTGAACTACAGAGTGAGACCCTGCCTCAAAAAAAAAAAAAAAAAAGAAAAGAAAAGAAAAGAAATAGGAAATAGTGAGATACACAATACACTGCTGGTAGGATTGTAAACTGGTAATTGGTACAACCACTATGGAGGGCAGTACAGATATTTCTCAAAAGGCTGAAAATAAATATCCCCTTTGATGCAGTGATACCTCTTCTGGGAATTTTTCCAAAAGAGTTAAAAAAGCATCCTTATAACAGAGACACATGTACACCTATGTTCATAGCAGCACAACAGTAGCAAAAACGTGGAAGACACCAGAATACCCATCAACAGACCAATGTATACACAAACTGTGGTATTTATACACAATGGAATACTATGTATCTGTAAAGACAGATAGTTTTGAGGCTTCTGTAGGTAACTGGATACAACTTGAGACCATCACGCTCAGTGAAGTGAATCAAACGCAGAAGGTTAAATACCGAATGGTTTCTCTGAGAAACCCAGAATACAGTCATTTCAGAGAACCAAGTGAGGGGACAGTGAGAATCAGGGAGGAGGAAGAGAATGCGGGAGGGTTAGAAAGGGAAAGGGGGAAAGGGTTGGGATTTTGATACCATAGGTATGTGCACAAAATACTCAAGTTCAATGTAAATACTATACATCACAGACATATTAATAAAACTGAAAAAATGCTTTTCATGACCCACTAGAAAATTAGCTCAAATTTTAGCTCATAGAAGGTCACCTGGAAGGACAGGAAGGTTCTTATTTGCCTCCTGATGGTTTGTGATCCATAGTTTGCAAACACTGATTTGGAGAACTAGCTCCCGGAAGCAAATGCAGCAGTAAATAATAAATTGAAAAAGAGTTTTAAAATAATAGTCACTTACTCGGCTGCTGCAAAGTGAACACTGAGTGGCATCTGTTGAAAAAATGGAAGGAGGGGCCTGGGAGGAAAAGAAAAACACAAATACGTGAATTTTTCTTTTTGCACTGGACATATGCTAAGCTTTCTTCAAGTTTAATACTTGTTCATTAAAATCAACGAGATTGAATAACCCATAGATCAGTAATACTCAAACTTTTGCATATAGAAACTCACTAGCAGAAGGCTCTTGTTCACAGTGCAAATTCCCAGGGCCCATCCAGGAGTTCTGGAAGGTGTAGGGCAGAGTCAGTGAACCTGCATTCTCTATAAACAGCCCACACTCTCTCTGCAGACGCAACAGGCTGGCTTTCAGAGCGTGCCCCGTGTATACTGGGGCTTCACCTGGCATCAGTCTCCAGCAACGTCTTACGTTCCCGGAAACATTCTGAAATCTCCAATGGTTTGGTTTAAAGCTTCCACCAAAAAGTCTAGGAATTGCATATACTTTAGTTATGAATTTAACACTTCTCCAAAAAAGCTAGCATCCAGAATTTTCCATAAGGAAGTTACCGAGAATAATGTAAATTAGAAATTTACTTTCTCTGTGAAGTTGGTGCAGATGTGGTATCAAGACAGTTTTTCATACCCAAGTAAGACCCACAGAAACATCTTCATTTATTTTAATTTGATTGGAGTAGATCATTACCACAAAAGCACCAGCCACAAAGTAAAACAGCATGAATCTTGCGACTGTTGGCTTTGGCAACACTCAGACAAAGCAAGACATAGTGACCTGTTTGAACAATTTAACAATCTTCCCTGTGCTATGGTTTCATCTTATCTCTGCTATATCCCAATTCATTTGCTGGCTTTTATTTTATTCTCTAATACACATTCTTAGTTGCAGTTAGTACTTGTAAAGTTCAAGGAGGTTTAGCCAGGCCCAGTGGCGCAGGCCTACAATCCCAGCACTCAGTGAGGCTGAGGCAGATGATCTCAAGGTTGAGCCCAGCCTGGCCAACTTATTAATTTAGCAAGATTCCGTTTCAAAATCAAAACTAAAAAAGAGGCTTTGCTCAGTGCAAAAGCTCTGGATTGGATCTCCAGGGCCAAATAAATAAATAATGAAATTATGCAGACCTTAACTGGAATTTCAGCTCTGCCACTTGATAGCTTGTGTAACCTTAAGCAATCTACTTTTCGTCTCAGTTTCAGATTCATTATTGGTAAAATGGAGATAATACATATCCTCCACAATATTTCTGTTGTGAAGAGCAGATGAATCAGTGCTTGGCACATTGCATGCACTCAAAAAACAACAGCTGCCATAATTATGGTAGAGAGGCAGTCATTATTTTGTACCTGTCAATGTATTTATAGCGATTCTTCCCAGTCACCTGAGGATCCTCATAAACTTCTCTAGGCATCTGAAAAGAAGTATCAGTTCTAAAATGAAGCAGGAAAACATTACTCAAGTCTATTGTTTCCATGTATGATTGCTATTTCATATTTCTATGTCTACACAGTAGCAGACACACAGTATCTCATACTGATGACAGAATCTTCCATAACATGCATTAACTGTCCTACATCTTAGAGGAGATGTATTTCCCCCCAAGCCAGGAATCCAGGACCCAGTAAGAGGCAGCGAGGGAGCCCAGACATGAGTACATTTATGGAATTCCACATGCAAAGTCCTTCATGCCTACTTTGAATTAAAAGCACACAAGAGTAACAAAGTTTCAAAAGATAATGTTGGGGTTAGAGGAATGGCACAGGGGTTAAAGCGCTTGCCTTGCAAGCTCAAGGCCCTGAGAGATTCCCTGCACCACATAAAGCTAGGCATGGTGGCACATGCCTATAATCCCAGCACTTGGGAGGCTGAGTTTTGCTCAGGAGGATGCCATGAGTCGAAGGCTACCCTGAGCTCTATAGGAAGTTCAGGACCAGCCTCAGCTACAGAGAGACACCCTGTCTCAAAAAAAAAGAAAAGATAATGTTTATGTCCAGGCCAAATGTGAAGTCATAAGTAATTTAAAACAAGAACTTCAAGAGACTTATCTTTGAAACTACTCTAGGCGGAATCTCCTAAAAATATATTTTACATACTAGCAGAAAAGTGCACTTGCAATTTCGAAGATCAAAGAACAGCAAACTCAGTTGATCATGTATATATATCATACATATGTATGATGTACGCATGTTCACATCAACCTTTTGATAACTTCTACTAACCAGTAAATATATAACCTTTGCTTCTTAGTCAGACTGGATTTTGGAAAAAGTGAGTTAGGGAGAATCTGGCCTCTAGTATAGCATCACAACTGCACATTTTCAAAGCATGCAGAGTACATAAATAAAACTTTTAAAGTAAAAACACATTCATTAACAATATGAGTATTTTGAGGAGCCGGAGCCACCTGACACTTACATGGCAAGCTGTTGGACGGCTTCTTTGCACTTGTCCTTGAGTCCCTGCCACTCATGACTGACGAATGGTGGGACAGGATCTGACTTGCTCCAATACACAGAATACCTTGGATAATGCAACAGGCTACTGAACATAGCTCTAAACCGCGGAACTTTTCTCTAGTGTTAAGAAAGAGAAGGGGAAAGAAAAAGACAAAATTATACCACCAGATGTTCCAAAGCATTTAGCTTCTATTGTTCATTTTAAAGGCACAAAATCAGTAATATAGCATAAGAAGAGAAATTATTGGTATATGCATAGAATGTCTTTAAAAGAATGCCTGATGACAATGGCTGTTTATGTGACAGGCTCAGGCTAGAATTGTTCCATACTGTTCATGATTCCACACTGCTTGAATTCTAACTCAATAATGGAGTATATTCTATTTCACTAGAAATCAATTCGTTTATGGGTCTCCTATTCACTATCAGCTAAATTGTCTTCACAATGAACCACAAATACTGAGATGCTCTGCCTTGTGGTAAACATAGCAAAGTAACTTCTGTGTAACCTAAAATGCAGTGGAGATCTGATTATTAGTCACTCTGGCTAGTGAAGCTGGTGGGCTGGTTCAGACCCACGAGACTGCGATAGTAGACAGACATACCAGTCTGCTCCGCATCAGGGTGGCTTGGATATTCGCCTGGTTGTGGTCTTTCTCACTGGACACAATAAACAATGGGTCTGTGGAACAAACAACAAAGTAGCATAAGAACTAGTGTACACCTACACATCTACGTGGATTGCGAGGACCATGGTATCAATAAAACAGTGTAATTTCTGAACTGATGATCAAATTAGAAAGTCCAGGTACTACCAAACTCTGCAGCAGCATATGACTCCATCTCCCAGTGGAAATCTCAGGTGCACTGCTTTCCTGTGCATTCCAAGTCAGTTTACGGATTAAAATACAGAAAGAAAGCCTGACATGTTTTCAAGCACAATACCCTGGACATGCTTCGTAGCACTGGGGATGGAGCTTAGGGCTTTCACAGTGAGCTCCAGCTCTTGCTCCAGATCATATTTCAATTTTGATTTTGAGACGGGGTCTTGCTAAGTCATTAAGTTGCCCAGGTTGGGTCTTCTTTTCTAAGAAGAAACTTTTTTTTCTGAGTCTAGTTAGGACAAGGAAAGCCTCAGGAGGAAAGGCCTTGGGTATATGTACTATGTCCACTTGTGAGTGAAAGAAAAAATAAACAGAAGCACTATTTCCTATTTCCCAAATGCAATTAGCATATTTTTGCTGCTGTTGATATGGTTAAGAAAATCAGAAAATGTCATTCTTTAGTAGGTTTACACACATTATATGCTGATAATGAGCCCGAATTCTCTCTCCAAAGTTCAACTGAGGATTACCCAAACGTGACATTTTTCAGCTTATTAGGTGCATTTTTAATGATGAAAACTACAATCATTCAAATCAATTTAACACCAAACTCACAAGCAGCCTTCAGATAAGGACTTGATTTTCTAAGTAGACTTATCTCAGGGAACACAAATACCATGACTAGTCCAGACAACTTGGTGACTTAAATTTCTATATAGAAACTGATAAATTGGAGTCAGGGCATATCTCAGTAGTTAAAACACTTGCCTATTATGTGCAAGGCCTTGAGTTTGATCCCCCAGCACCATATAAGATTAGCAAGGCAAGGTAGTACACACCTATAATCTTTGGAAGGCTGAGGCAGGAGAATTGCTGTGAGTTAGGGGCCAGCCTGAACTATAGAGCAAAACCCTGTCTCAATACATAAATAAAAATAAGTCCCATAGGTAGATATTGTTGTTTAGAAATAGCACTTTAATAATGTCAGTTCCTAAAAACCTATCAACTCCTTGGCTGCCCAATGAAAACAGCTTATTGAATGCAACCATTTGCTATCACCACCAAATGTGAAACCTGAAGACACTCAGGTTCCTCTTTCTTTCATTCAATAATACTTATTGACTGGCTACTGTGTTCTAAATATTTGGAATATCTACAGCACCATGAAGTTAAAAAAGATCCTGACTTCACAGGAGAGGCAATAAAGATCAAACATGAACTATAAACTAGAAATTACATACTATGTTTAAGCTAGTGGATATTAAGAACGTTACAAAAAATTTTTTAAAAGAAGAGATCAGGATAGAGAGACTGAGTGGCCTTTCTTTCCTACCCCCCGCTCCTGTGGTAATAGAGTTGAACCCAGGCTTCACACTGAGCCTCAGCCCTATTTATTTTTTATATTGAGACAAGATCCTGTCAGTCACTAAGCTGCCCTGGCTAGGTTCAACCTTGTGATTCTCCTGCTTCAGCTTCCCAGTGTGCTGGAGTTACAATGCAATTTTTAATAGGTTGGTCAGGGGTGTCTTCATTGAAAAGGTGAGATGTGTAAGGGGAACTGAAGGTGAGGGCAAATTAGCTCCATGGGCACCTAGCGGAACAGCACTGTAGGCAAGGGAATCAATCACTAGAAGTACAGCCGCAGGATGAGCAGGGCTGGTACGCTGAGGAATGGCAAGGGCTGCAGTGGGCAAAACAGAGTGAGCTCAGAAAGAACAGTAGACAAAAGGTCAGGGAAGTCCCCAGGGGCTAGATCAAATAGGACTCTGCAGGGTGGGGTAGCCCCGCTCCCCAAACCCACCTCACCACAGTTCTTTCTATCAGATGGAAACTTGACCCAGGCCCAGCCCGTTCCCTGGCTGGCCATCAGCCAATCTTCTCACTCACATTTTCAGCAAAGATACACAAAGACTCTGTACAATTGGTGATGAGCTTTAGCCCTGAAGAGGCCATGCAAAACGCCACCTGAACCCGTGTCAAAGCAAGAGAAATTCACATACAGGTGGAAGAAGCGAGCCCAGACAGTAAAGAAAGCCAGACTCTCCAGAAAAAAAAAAAATGGAATTCCGAGTTAAATCTGAATTTCAAATAAGCAATTAATAATTATTTAATATAAATATATCCCAAACATATATTACATGAGATAAAAAGTTTATAACAAAATGTACATAACTTTACGTAACTTATGTACATAAATTTATGTACATAACTTACGTACATAAGTTATTTATGTACATAACTTATGTACATAAATTTACATAACTTTAAATTTTAATCGTGTGACTCTTTTTTTCTGGCAAACCTAGCAGGGTAAAAGGCCATAAGGTCTAAGAAAATAATGCAGGAGAGCAGGCACCTTAGTCATGACCACCCTGCCCACGTTCTAGACTGTCCTGGTTAAAGGAACACTTTGTTTCCTATCCATGGAAAGCTCTGACACTGCCTGTTTTAGTGTAACAATCCAGACTTCCATTTGACCTATTCTGATTGGACTTCTGTTCTTTTCAAGAATATGGAAACATTTAGAAATCTGTCTGCAAAAGAAAGAGACACTTAGGAATAAAAGAAACAATAGGCTTAATAAATTATCTGTTGATCTTACTAAGATATGTATCTACAGTCCCAAATTACAACTCAAAAACAACACAATGATGAGGCTTATGGGAATTTACTAGATTTACTTCATACAATGAAAGTAGGAATGAATAAAGAAAACCACAGGCCAGAATTTGTAAATAATCATTACATAGCTCCTGTGCAGGATGAAGTGGGTACTCTAGAGTCCAGTCCAAAGTAGTCACTGGAATCACAGAGCTGAAAACAAGTGAGAGCCTGGAATTACGGAGGGCAGAACTGGAGGGAAAAAATTATACTTAACTGGTTGCAATAGTTAACTTTTATTAAATATCTAATATATATATATATATATATATATATATATATATATATATACTAGCAGTGGAATAGGCCTTGAGAAGGTTATAAAAATTGCGTAGAACAGGACCTTAAGATCTAGAAGGGAGAGAACCCAAATGGAAATCAGAGCATTAAAATATAGAGACGTTATTGGTCCTAGAATACCAGTGCACCTTCAATGGATAAGAGTTTAAAGGAAAAACAAAAGCCCATAAAAATAAACTGAGATAAATTGCTTTTTTCCCCTAGAATGCCAAATTCGGAGTTGTCCAGAGAGTTAGAACAGGAAAGATCATTTTTGTTGTACATTTTATGCAGTTTGAATGTGGGAAGGTTACACAAATCTTCAAGTTTGCAAAAAAATAAAAAAAATCCCTATCTTTCTGGACACCAAGACACCTGGGCCAGGCTTCAGATAGCTCAGGGCTGAGTAAATTCGCAGAAGACCAGAAAAAATAAGGTGGTCCCTCAGCCCTCCAAGAACAGCACACCTGAACTTCCGGGTGCGCTCCAGGCCACGCAGCCACCTGAAGGGCCCCAACTGCCCTTGCCCGGCGAAGGACAACCGCGGACAGGGGTTCAATCCCGGGGCTCATCCTTCGTTCGCCACCATCTGCAAGGCTACCTCGGCCCCGGAGTTGACAGCCCAGAACCGAGGTCTAGGGCAGCCCTT
The DNA here is from genome assembly GCA_004027205.1 of Ctenodactylus gundi. Taxonomy (NCBI): domain Eukaryota; kingdom Metazoa; phylum Chordata; class Mammalia; order Rodentia; family Ctenodactylidae; genus Ctenodactylus; species Ctenodactylus gundi. Next base: position 4,449 of record PVKB01006370.1, on the reverse strand, counting down.
ACCGTACAGGAAATCATACGTCCGACTGGAGCGCTGGCAGCTCCCGGCCCGCGACCTCTCGCAGCCCAGTTGTTGTGAGCCCCGACGGGTGGCTTGGGGCTTTTCAATGGTCACTACGTGGCTCATGATGCTGCCTCCTTTCTCTCGCTAACCGGGGACCAGCTTAACGAGGCCTTGCAACTGCGTGCTCTGTAACTATGGAAACCACGGCGCGCTCCGGAGTACAGGGCTGGACTAGGCGCCGGAAAGGCGGGGCCGGGAGAGGCTGCAGGGCGGGGCAAGGTAATGGAGAGGCGGGGCCAAGATAGGCCGCGGGGCGGGACAAGGTAATAGGGAGGCGGGGCCAAGAGAGGCAGCGGGAGGGGCAGGGAGCAGGAGAGGCGGGGCCGGGAGAGGAGCAGAAGTGAAGGGTTCTTGAAGAGCCAAAAGGCCGGCCGAAAGAAGCGGAAGGAGAGGGTGGAGAGGCGTAGGGAGGTTATACGCCTTTGAGGAAGAGCGCGGCGTCTTTCAACGCTTGTAATGTGTCCGAGATTTTCAGCGATCTACCCAAGGTCAAGGCTGGAAGCCCGGGGAACGGCTAGCTTTAGAAATTGCAACCACACCCCGGTGCCTTTCGGAAATCCCTGAGAAGACTCAGAGCCTTCTAGAATACTTAGGGGCTTTCATTTCGGAAAGCCCCTTTCCGAGGGACTTGTCTTGAGACCGAAGGAATCCGAGTTTCTAGAGGTTGGGCCCTGCACCTTATCCCCAAAATGCATCCGCGTTTAGGTTTGGCCGCTAATTGTTAATCCGCAGACCGCTGCTCCTTTCTGAGACCTGGGCACTAACTGAGGATAATGTATAGGCACTGAGCCTGCTATAAAGAACTACAGTACACATTTATAAAGATATACAAAGGTAAACCCACTTTTAACGAACCTATAAGTACACATTACTTAGAATCAATATTTATCAGCATTTTGCCTGTCTGGTTTCATCTTTATCTTTTTTAAAAGGGATCTGAGACATATCATGTACTTTCAAATTAATTTGCATCTTGGGGCTGGAGGAATGGCTCAGCGGTTAAGGCGCATAGCGCTAAGTCAAGCGCTAAATACCAAGTTTGATTCCCTAGCACCACATAAACCGGGCGTGGTGGCGCACGCCTGGAGGATGGCGGTGAGTGTAAGGCCAGCCTGTGCTCCGTGGTGAGTTCACAGACCAGCCTGGGCTACAGAGCAAGACCATGTCTCAAAACAAAAAACAAAACAAAACAAAAAATTAATTTGCATCTCAAATGGCGTAGATTCTTTTAAAAAATTAACTACCATTAGCATAGTTAACAAAATTAACACATTATTTTTGTATGTGCTCAAATATACCCAGTTGAGTCCAGAATGTAATTTACAGTTGGTTGGTCTCATTTAAATCCCAAGAAAAGTGTTCCTGTTGCATTTCAGTATTTCTGTTAAGTCTTTTATTCTAGAACAGAGAATTCTAGTTCTTTCATTAATTCTTTCTTTTGGGGATTTTTTTATCAAAAGAATTTCTCAAACTAGAGAGTTGATTAATGAAATACAGATCATAAAGACTAAAAAAATGCTGGATTCTTCCTCTTAAGTATAAAATTCATAGAAATGAGCAGTGCCCTAACAAACACTAATATTAACTACTGTTTTTGATGTTTAGTATCATTATGAGTGCAGGCTTTTTGCATATCTAATGCTTACTGCGCTACAATAATCCATTCTTCATGGTGCTCCAATTATCCCATTAGGTTAGTGGCAATTCTCAGAGTTGACTTGTCTTTTTTTGTTTTTGTTATTTGTTCGGTACTGGGGATGAAACCCACTAGCACTCTGCCACTGACCTAAGTCTTCAGCCCCTATTATTTTCTTATTTTCAGACATGGTCTTGCTAAGTTGCCAGGAGGGACTTGGACTTGCAATCCTTTCACCTCGGCCTCCCAGAGTGCTGGGGTTACATGTCTGCACCACTGCCTCTGGCTTCATAGGTACTTCCTAACTGGGCTCTTTCTCCACACACTCCTGGTTCTAATTCATCGTCCCTACTCCTGAACTTCTTGAGGATTTTGGAAATCAGCTATGAGCTTTGTTATCTTTGAACTTTTGTTCAAGTTGATCTTTTTGCCTAAAATGCATTTGTTTCTCTTTATGCCCCAGACAAAGATTCTTTGCTTAGCTAAACTTTAGGCAGAATCCTGAACTTAGTCAGGGACCCACCTATGTACTTCTTTCTAAAACCCAGCTTCAGTAAGGTTTGGCAGTAACTCCTGTCTCACCTCCTTCGTATCTGGTCATCCTCCATGCCTGACTGTCTTCCTCATCCTCTGCCATTCCTAGGTGACATCTGAACACCCTAGTCTGTCTTCAGCCACAATCCTAGTAAATTGGTTTAGCCATAATCCTCTTTACACCTACATCTCCTGCTACTTCTCTGTTCACTGCCTCCTGCTCTGCTCTCTTGCCCTTGCTAAATTCACAATTAATTCTAGTCTCTCTTTCTCACTGCAAGACCCATTTGTAATGGTCCCTATATATATCACAATGGTCCTGAATATAGTCTGCTTGTGCTATAACAGGCATAACTGAAGGTTTTTTCTTTAACATCCCCAACTAATTTAAATATCTGTGAGACTTTAATTTTGCCATCTATTTCAGCTTCTGCATTTTTTTATTTAGTGCATACAAGCATGGATAGTATTGACCACCTTGTATTTAGTAATTGTTTTCAACTCTGCACCTCTTTCTTTTGGGTTAAGGGCAAAGGCCTTCACATAGTTAATTATATATATCTGAAGTAACTGTTGTGTGCAAACTAAATAAATTACTGAGTCAATAAACTCATTCATTTATTAAACAAAGGTACTTGTAGAGAGCCATGGTGAGCAGTGACAGCGTTCGCCATTACAAGATGGCGCTGGCATCCGGTGCTCCCGCAAGTAATAAGTGGACTGCGCAGGTGTAAGTGGTGAAAGTGCGCCAAGTCACTGCCCAACTCGGGGCATAATACGAGGTAATGAGCAAGCAGCCAATTAGAAGTGAGCACGCCGCTCTAGGGTGTATATAAGCAGTGCCTTTTCAGGGCACGGCGTCTTCCTCTCATCAATGTTATAATAAACGATTGCTGCAGAAGGATCCTGGTGCCCGCGTGCGTTCTTGCTGGCGAGACGATTGCGCGGGTCACAGCTGGTTCCGAAACCCGGGAACCTTACCATCGCCGGTGCCGAGGAGACCCCCGTTCACGGGGAGGATTCAGAACTGCAGGACAAAGGTAAGCTCTGAGAGGCATGTTTGATCTTGGGTTGTCTCATCTCTCTCCTCCTTTCTTGGAAGCAGTGCTTACTCTCTTCCTTTTGGTTTTTATTTTGCTTCCTGAAATCATGTTTACAGGACGAGAAATGCCGTTTGACTGTAGCGGCAGGCCAGGGAGTGTTAGAGGAGTTGCAAGATAGCATGTCAGAAACAGAGCGGGATAAAAGGTTGGGAGCTCACAAAGAAAAAAAGAAAAGGTATGCCTAAGAAAAAAGACCCTTCCAAAGACGCCCAGTCCGCGGAAGTGACAGATAAGGGAAAGGACGCCCTGGGAGAGAAGCGTAGAGAGGGAGAAAAGGCCCCGGAAAAGAAACCTCTTTATCCGGTAAAAGAACTGGTGGCCGTAGGGCTTGATAGTTCTGAGTCGGAGGAACTAAGCCCCTCTGAGGAGGAGGACTTAGATGCAGAGACGGCCCACTATGAGGAGGAAAGGTACCATCTAGATGAGCGCCCGCTGCTGCAACACCGAAAGCAAAAGAAAACAGGTGAGAGGAACCGCGCAGCCTCTCAGCCTGCGCCCTCCCGACTTATTGTCCCCAGTGCCCCTCCACCCTATGCGGACAGGTGCTACTCGGATTCCTTCCTTTCAAAGGGGGACAAAAAACAATTATTACAAGCCTTTCCAGTATTTGAAGCCGCAGAGGGAGGTCGCGTCCATGCGCCGGTAGAATACGCTCCTATTAAGGAGCTTGCTGAATCAGTTAACAAATATGGAGTTGATGCCAATTTTACTATCATGCAGCTTGAGAGACTTGCCACTATGGCAATGACTCCGAGTGACTGGCAGAATACAGTAAAAGCTGCCCTCCCTAATATGGGACAATACATGGAATGGAAAGCCTTATGGCATGATGCTTCTCAAGTACAGGCAAGGGCCAATGCCAATGCGGAAGACAATCAAAGACAGTGGACGTTTGAATTGTTAACAGGGCAAGGACAATTTGTTAATGATCAGACAAATTACGAATGGGGAGCGTATGGCCAGATCTCCGCGGCTGCTGTTAAAGCATGGAAAGCCCTCTCAAAGAAAGGAAAGTGGTCGGAAGGATTTGATGAGACTCTTGAATCATTGCGAGCGGCAGTGATAGCCATCAACTCGACACGAGTGGACCTGTCATTGACTGAAGGACTCTCC
>PVKB01006369.1:0-64374 GCA_004027205.1 Ctenodactylus gundi | reverse complement strand
CCCTTCTCTCCCTCTCCCCACTCTCACCTCCCCCTCTCCCCCTTTCCCCTCCCCATCTCTCCCTCTTCCCCTCTTCTTTCCCCCTCTCCTCCCCCTCTCTGTGTCTCTTCCTCTCTCTCCAGGGTCTCACTATGTAGTCCTGCTGGCCCTCAAGTCACTATTTAGCCCTGGCTTGCCTTGAACACAGGACAATATTCCTGCCTCAGCCGCCTGAGTGCTGAGATGCTGGGATTACAGGTGTGGTCCACCAAACTCACCTAATGTGGTGATAGGAGATTGAACTCAGGGCTTTGTGCTTGCTAGGAAAGTCCTGTAACCACACCTTTTTGATTTTCAGCCAACCATTTTTCTTCCTGAATGTGTATATTAAGGACACAAGAGTAGACAAACATGTTATTTCCAGCAGGAAACTTGACTATGCATTAGCTCTATCTCATCCAATGTTGCATTATATTATCTCTTTGGTTCCTTTTTCTTTCTTCTAGAAAGTTAGAAGACCCCCCCCCCCACCACCACACACACACTGCTAACTGGACAATTAGGATGAGAAAATTAAAGAGATAATTTACATTTAGCAATGGTCTAAGTCAGGCATAACATAAAATGTTGCTTTCTGTCCCTTTATTTTGTACTAAATCACAAGTCCCCAGGAGTGACCCTGGATGTATATTCTAATAAACTAAGAAGTTATAGAAATATTCTTTGGCTTTGTTTCACTTTAACACAGGGCAGTCAGTTACCAGAAAAAAATAGTTGATAATCTTATAAACCACAATGTTTATCATAATATTAACTCATATTCTTTGATTGTACAACACTATTAAAACCTTAAACATTAAAATAGCTCTAGATCATATTATATTGTTCACTGAAACCAAGAATTAGGCATTGCTATCTCCCAAAATTTTGCTCATTTTATTACACTTTTGAAAATGATTATATTAAGAAATGATCAAATGTTTTTTAGTCTGTGTTTAAACTTACAGGATTTGTATCAAGAAATAAAAGTTCTTTTTTAAAAAAGAAAAAGTAGTTTTGCTTCTCAAAATGAGTGAATTACTTTTTGTAAGAGACAGGAAAATATTGGTCCTTCCTGTGCATTGGTTCTGAATCTCCACTGCTATTATTGCTAGTGTTAAAAGGATACTTCGCATATATTTCATCATATATATGACTGAACCAAATCCATTTGATTGCTATTCTGCCCTTATTGGTTTCAGACAAACCTACTGAATGGTTTTGAACAGATTTATCACACTTCTCAATTTCCCTAGAAGAGAAACAATTTATGCCAGTGTTTTTAGTGTAATTCTTATATTTCTTCTAATTCTCAATCTGGATAAGTTCTATTTATTTGGACAATAAGTTCTATTATCTTACTACTGAGAGATTAGAGAAGTTAAAACAACTAATAGGAAAAAATTAAAATTTATTTGCATTTCACTAATGGCCACAGAGAAATGCAAATAAAAACAACATTGAGGTTTCATCTCACCCCAGTGAGAAGCGCTTACATTCTGAACTCAAAGAACAACAATTGTTGGTGAGGCTGTGGGAAATAAAGGAACAGTTCACCACTGCTAGTGGGACTGCACCCTGGTTAAGCCATCAGGGAAAGCAGTCAGGAAATTCCTTAGAAAGTTGGGAATAGAAATCCTGTTTGACCCAGCTACAGCTCAACTTGCCATGTTCTGGAAGGAAATAAAATCCACATACCATGAAGCCACTCGCGTATATGTATTTATAGCAGCACAATTCATAATAACTATATTCTGGAAACAACCTGCTTACCCATCGATAGAAGATGAATAAAGAAGATGTGGCCCCTATCCACAGTGGAATACTCTGTAGCCATAAAGGAAGATATGAAGCATTTCATAGGATAGGGGGCCACCTTGAGTCAATAATGCTCAGAGAAATGGATCAAACCCAAAAACCACGTACAGGTTTCCCTCTTAGAAAATTGACAAAAATAGTTGCACAAAAAGACCCCAACATGAGATGCAGGGTAGGAAGAGGGGCGATGGACTGCGAGGAAAGGGATGAATCTCAGAAAGTGGGGGGGGGGGGGGGGAGAGGCACAGAACAAGGGTAAGAAGGAAGGAAAAAGAGGCCAGAATTGGTGTAAATGGTCATTAGTATGTGTTTCCAGTGTTTATATGTACAAAAATATTTAAAAATTTTCACACAAATGTTTGCTTTTGCATAAAAGAGGGCAAAAATTGCTGGGGCTAAATAAAAGAATTGGCTGTGAGTTTCAAATTTGAAAAACGTTTCCTAAATAGAAAATTCGACATTCATGTCTTGACCCTGAATAATCAATACCCATATATATTGTAGTGAAAGCAAAAAAAGAAAAAAAAAAACCAGTGGAAAGAGAATCAATTTCAAGCCATACTCTTTTAGGACTGAAGTCCCATGTGGATCAATCCTATAATTAAGCTCTTACAACCGTGTGTTCCCAAGCGAAATAAAACAAAACTAAAAGTCACACTTAATTTGAAAAATCTTCCCAGTAGTAGCAGAAGGCTGCATAACCGTAACAGGTAGATCTTCATTCTCAGTGGTAGAACCATTGCTTCTATATGGAATTAAATGTCTTACTGGTTAGAAACAAGGTCAGTTTCTAAAATCCCAAATCAATGGCAAAGAAGAAAAATTATGATATTCTTAAAGTTTTCTCTTGCAGAATGTGTAACACAAGAAAAACAGTAATAGTTAAATATATTAAGAGTTGTTATATGGGGACATATACTATGAAGTCAATGAATACTATATCAGAAAAAAATAGAATGCAAACACTAGTTGTAATGTCAGTAGTAATTTTGTGATTTCCAGTCAAAATCTCAGCGTTTATAGAAATGTAATTAAGCAATGGAAATATGACCATAACTCCTGTGATTAGAAAGAAATGTGGGGGTAATAGAGACAGAATAATATTAAAGTGAAAATAACAATATATTCAGAAACAAACGGTGTAGACACATTTCTTCTGTCAAGTATCACCGATTGACAAAAATGTCTCTTTGATTTTCTCAACTTTCTAAACTAAAAGAAAAATGTGTTGGACTTAAAATCTTTAATTCTCTTTTAGCACAGATATTTTCTTATCTTACAGTCCCCTTTAATCTTCTAATGACATACCTTATAAGAATCTGGGGAAATCAACTGAGATGATTCAACTGAAGCTGCCACCACCTATGAAATGACATGAACCCACTTCCATGCCTGGAATATCTGCTACCTCCTTGAAAAGGTTGAGACGCAACTTCTAGCTGTCAGGAGATCCTGCCCATCTTCCATTAGGCTTGCGTTTGTCAGCATTTTTTTTTAACTGGCAAAAACACAAAAAACAAAGCTTAAAACAAAGGAATTAATATAGGATTATTATTGACTCGAGCAACCAAAAAGACAGAAGGTTCATACGGTAAGATGAAGTTGAAATCAGAATGTGTCGAGAGAGCAGTTTTTATTCTTGACTCTTTCTTTTTGCTGTGTTTATTTTCAGGATCCACATGGTGTTAATGTGGCAGGCATTTTTCAGGCACGAGTTACTCCAGATTTGATTTTCCTGGAATATTCCTGGTATCTACAGTACAACTACCAGAATTCACAGACACAGGAGCATTTTGCCTTTGTGCACTCATCCTTTGGCCACTCAGTCTTGCCTGAGAAATGAACTACCCTCCCTGGAGAGCCCCTCTTAAGAGTAAACATGACTTTCTGTGGACTTGACTGTTACTAATCTAGTATGCATCAATTTTTCAAATTAATCTAAAATTATCACAGCCCATTGGGTGAGCTGTTTTTCTTAATAAAACAGGCTCTTGATTTATATTTTACCATAGTATCTATTCCTACCTGATATATTTATTTTATACATTCATTTATTCACTATATGTATGCCTTCAGGACAAAAACCTGTATCAAAGCAGAGATTTGTTCCCCCTCTGACCTAGAAAAGCACATAATCCTTGAAAGAAAATCATTAATGAGTAACAATGAGACAAACATACATTATCACTCATTGCTTAAAGATAAGGACAGGAAATCAAAGCTGGAAATGTTAAGTAAGGTATCCAAAATCACATACCTACTTAGATGCTAAGCTAGAATTCATATCAAGAAGTGTAAAGATATTGCATACTTAATCTTTGTGTGGGCTACCAGCTGCCAGTAGACCTTGGGTTATATAATTGTTAACCATTTGGTAGATCCTGAATTTTATGAGTGACTTAGGAACTTTCATCTTCTGGTTTATATTTTAAAATGACTATATTAAGCACTGCCAATTTCACAGGAATGTTAAAACTCTAAAGCACTCTATAAACATGGGCCATGAATGTTTGTATTGTTGAAAATTCCGATAGTTAGAGAAGTCCTACTAGAGGTCTTTGTGTCATTTCAATACATAAACACATAATCACAACTTTCTTGGAAATAGATTCAAATACTAGCTTCATTTGCACATCAAACCTTGAAGTGAATATTTAATCCAAGTGTGTATCATTAACTTTCACTTGATCGAGCTCAGACACCCCTAGGTAACTTTCTCGAACTTCTCCCATTCATAGTTGGCACAGCTGGGTAGAAATTAGTCTCTAAAAATACTTTCACACAACCGGCTTGTTTTCTAGTCACTGTCTGCTTATGTTAAGCTCGTTCCATCTGTCAATAGATGTGAGTCACACATTCGACCTTTCAGCTGCACTTGCGCACATAAATTTCTTCCAATTTCCTCTGAAACAAACACTTTTAACTCTTTAGGGTTTTGTAATCTGTGCACAGGTCACTCCAGGATGATTCAAAGAACAAAATAAGCCTTCTCTATGCAACAAATTTGGCTTGAACACTTCACAACTGGAATAGATTCTCATTTACAGTTTGACTAATAATTACAAATCTGTATATGAAGATAGACATGTTTGTATTAGATCCAATTTTATATGCCTAAACCAAATTTATCAGTGGCTATCACTGAAAGAAAAGGGGGTATCGGCACCCACCAACAAATTCCCACTAACCCTTTCTCTTTCAGTCAGCACAGTTCTATTCTTTTGTAATTCATATAAAAACACTTGAGCCCTCAATTGAGAAAGCAAACCCTGTCCACATCTAATATCTGCCTGTGATCATAGCTAATTTATCATACTGTTCCAATCTATCTTTTACTCTGACTGCACACAATAAAAAAAAAAGTTGGCAGAAGCACATCTCTATTTTGAGAAGTTGCATTTGGATTGAGTTTAAATTAAAACTAGTTTCATGATTTAACAAAAGCCACAAAGCTCTCCCAAAAGCCTTTTATGATATAAAAGCACACAATGACTAAATAACAGAACGATGGAATTGACAAAGGTAAATAAAAAAAGGTGTCCTTATCTCAAAAGCTATTCTTACCCTAGACAAAAGAGAAATAACAAGGCCTTTTCTTCTATTTCCTCCCTGGTTTCCAATCTTGAAGTGGCTGAAGGGATGATGGGAGTTGTTTCTTCAAGGACTATCAAAGGGAGCCATGCTTGTAAAGATTCTGGAAAGTAAGACAAAAGAGAGAGATTACCTTTGTGTTGAAATGTTAAGGACTGTCCCTCAGCGCCCCATTCTGTCTTGCCTTCCTTTCTCCTTCCCTGTTGCGTGACAAATCTATTTATTGCCTTTTCTTTTTTAAATGTTCTTCCTGTAGGATGGTTGTAGCTCTAGGATAACAGATCACAGATAGTCAAGGAAAGGCACTCACTTATTAGCGACTTAACAAAACTGCCACATATGAGACCAAGTGAGATTAGGGTGACTTCTCTGTTTATACAGTGCCGGTGTAGAACTCAAAGTTCCTGATCATTGCTTTTTCAGTTAAAACACACTGTATTTTCAATCTTTCTGAGCTGGTAAAAATGAATACTTTAAACCACTGTGGTGAAGTATGTAACTTGTAGTTTTTCCTTAATAGACAAATCCTGAATCCAAGCATGATTCCCTGTCATACTTTTGGACAGCTTTTGTAATCATGTCGAAAATACAAAAGAGAAAGATGAAATGGCCAGGAATCTAGGAACAGCATAAGATACCTGGGGACAAACACTGGCCTTCAGAAACTCCAGGAATCATATGGCATTTGGAAGGAAATTGTATTATGGGCTAATACATGACATCACAGGACTCTGGAAGCACAGCTCTTCCAGTTGCACTTACCTGGAAACACGGCCGAGCAGAAAGAACTCCTCCATCTTTGAGTGGAAGAAGATCTGGGATCCAATCTAACATTATAAATGAAATGGTCATACCAATAGCTCAATTTCTTCAAGCAAAAAATAGTAATATTACCCCACTTAAATCATCAAAGGGATTAAACAATATGGGATATTATATTTCTAATTCAGCAGTGTGAACTCCATTGCTTGAGATTGCAAACAACCAAAATTTCCAGTTTCCTGGTACTGGTACACACTGGGAGGCATCTGTGGGTTGTTTTTTTTCTTTGAACTTTTTCCATACTTACTTTAGTACAAAATGAATGAGTTTTCTTTCACCTTGCTTCAGCTTTATCCCATTAGAAAATTTTGGAAATAGAAAAAAACACTTTATTATTAAGGTATTCTAAGGAATAGAAAAATGACAAAGAAAGGACAAACCTGAAATGCAAAACAATGGAAATCACCCAGACATAAGAAAGGCCATTGAACACATAACAACTCAAGTCACACGGTTGTAAGGCCACTTTATTAAGAGAAGAGCAATAAAAACAAATCCAGAAAAACTTAGATTTCATTGAAAATGTGAATGATGCTAAGAGCACAACACTCAAGTCCCAAAGTCATGGGAAATTCTTATAGATGTAGGAGTGCACAGGTACTTTGGAGCACAGGAAGGACCAAAATGATGTCAACTATGAATTCAGGTCTGTCCAAAAGGCAGAGACATGAAGCATCCCAACCTGTGGCCCTGAATTAAAATCAACAGCAATGGAAAATAATCCAGGAAAACTTAACCACAAACGGAAAAACACAAAATGTCTGTTAAATAGAAAACTTCCTGGCAGGAAACTCTATCAAAATGATGACTCTTTCCAAGAAGGTGATTCAGCCATCCTCCCAGGAGGCACATGAACCCGGGTTGGACACAAGAACAGGAAGTACATTACAGTGAACAGTCTGCCTTCTCCTTCGTTGCCTTGGTATGTGTGGCTATACCCGTGAATACCATACATTGTGAATCTCTATGATTTTAGAACCAGTAGCCTTGGGGGGTTCCAAGGCCCCTGATAAAGTTGCCATTGGGTGACTAAATTGGTAGAAAAGAGAAAAACAAGTTCCCAAATCAGTGTACTATGTAAATATTGAAGATTCTTCACAGGGCCCTGTGTATTTGGATACTTAACTGCTGATTCAAAAAGCAAATTTGTTCTGCAGGTGTCTGTGTTTATGGCTCTCAGCCTACTGTCCAGTTGTTGGTGTTTTAAACAAAAAGCTCTCTAAACTTTATTTCATGACATCTTAGTCAGAATGCAAGGTTACTCTTTGTAGGTGGTGAGTCAAAGAGCAGTGGCAAACACTATAACCACGTTTACAGTCATTTTCCTTTAAATACACAACAAAAAGAAACATCAGGCATGGTACAACTTCATGAGGACTGAACGCAAGACTTTGAACAAACAAAGGGCTCTTGGAGAGGAAATTGAAAACTTTCTTGAAGGAATAAAAAGGGTAACAGGACATGCTAAAACTTTTAGGGTACAACTTGGAGGAACCTGATAACCTTATGCCAAAGCTTGTCAGGAACATGAAAAATAATTGAGGCAGTTCCTTCCATTTCTATCTCCATCAGTTGATACTCCTTGAACTCTATATGCTCACTGTCTGAACCAACTGGCAATACAAAGAAATTGTGAAAAGGAATGCCACTTTAGGGAAGAAAATCAGTCCGTTGATTAGCAACAAAAATACTTCAGCAAAGTAGAGACCTTTGCATCAATGATAGTCAACTCATATCCAGAAATTCTTCCCCAAATGGAAGACCAATAGACCCAGGCTAAATTAAACTGCAGAAGGCAAATTAAAGATTGGATAAGCAGTCTGAAATTAACTCAGCTTTTCGATTGTAGGTTTGCACTCTTCCTTTTAACAAGAAGGTGCATTTCAGCAAGGTTGTTATGAAGTTAGTTTAGATAGCATCAAATTTCATTTTTCTTCATTATCTTCTATATCGGTGGACGATAGGCACAAATGAAATGGAAGTCAACACATCAACTAGAATGAAACTGCGAGCTAAATAAATCTTTCCTCCTTTAAGGTGTGGGTGGTAGGTATTTTGTCAAGACAATAACTAAGTAACTGAGACACTGGGAACAGATAACTGCGGAAGCACATTTTCTCTTCAATGTGTATTACTGCACACCATTATGAGATCAGGAATGTTTTAACTGCGATTCGAATGCTTTCAGAATTTGCGTTTAAAGTAAGATGGTCAATACTCATTGCTTTAACAAATAAAAAAATTGAAGGTCAAACTACGAGAATCAGGGAGAGTCTGTACACCATTTTTGCTTAACTGCCTGAATTTGAACGGTTCTATCTGCATCAGTAAGAACAAAAAGTTCAAAAATCCTTTGTGACAACAAGATTAAAAAAATAAAAAGAACAATGGACAATACACATGCTTAGTGAACATTCAATATATTTATGTTTAAGTATTCCCTTCACATGAGAATGTACTCATGAGTTTTTTTTTTTTTTTTCTTTTACCACAGTGAATATATGCTCTTGTTAGGTCTTGGATTTGATTTTTACATTGGCAACTTTTTATAATGACTATTACATAATTCCTTAATGCCTTTTATCTGTCACTTTGTAACATAAAATATGAGATAATAATCAGATATAACTGCATCATAGTTGTATAAAAGTAAATTGGTGATGTGTGTGAAAAAATTATAATTGATATATCAAAGAAAATTCTGAATTTTTACAGCCAGAGTTTAGTTAATCTCATCTTTATGAGTTATGGTAGGCCTTTTTTTACAGATCTTACTTCACTGCTTACTTTACTTTGGAGATTATTTTTTTCAAAATAAAGAAAGTGATGTTTATGGCTACATACTTTGTAGATTAGTGGTACTAAGAAGAATTTTGGCTTTATCTTTTTATTAGGCTACTCAAGTGGAGCATCACAACTCAGGAATGTTCCCCTAGCGATTCAAACACTTTCAGAATTCACTTTTAAAGTAAGATGGTTCATACCCGTTTCTTTAACCAAGATTGGTAGTTATGATTGTTCCTTATGTCATCGCACAGTAAGGGAAATGTGGGCCCAACATGGAGCACAGGAGGTACTTACAGATCCATCAAGGAAGAAGCCGGGACATGCTGCTTCCTGTTCCTAGGTCGTGCCTCCTTTTTCCTTCCGGGGGAATCCTGACACATAGTTCCAGTCCTGCTGTTCCCTTTTCTGTCATAATCATTCCTCAGTCAAAATCAGTTTAATGACTATTTCTAAATTATTTCCACATAGTATAACCAAAATATACAGTGAATGTCTTTATTATTGTAAAAGACACATTGCCACTAAATCCCCTCAAAATACTCATCCTCCGTTCAAACACATTCATTCAAATTTTCTTTTCACTTGTTGTAGCAGTTCTGGGAGTCTTCTTTCACGAATGTCTTCCCAAGATGTGATTAAATTATTGTGAAAGGTGCTGTCAAATGCCATTCAACCGCTACGCTCTGTCCTTATTTGCCTTATTTATTGGCTCTGGCTCTGTGACTTCTGGCTTTTCTCCAAAGCCAGAACAGCCATAAAAGGTAAATATTTTCATTGATTCAGGACTTAAAGGAGGCTGTGCCAGGTCAGCTAGAGACATTCATCTAAAATGACTTCCAGAATTGCTTCAGAAAATGTCAAGAGTGACAGGACAAGTGAGTCCTGAAGCTAGGAAGAGTAATTTAAAGGACATTAATGGCAAGGAATCTTTTAATTGAATACTTTTTAGGTTTAAATATTCATCTTTTTTCTTTTAACACACTATATACAACACTTGCAAGTTTGCTTGTTGAAACTTGATTCCCTCTTTAAGGTGGACAAACTTGTCTCTCTTCTACTTGTAGCATGTCATTGTTATGTTACTACCTCAGAACTCTCATATTATCCACCTGGATATTATGACCTAGACGAAAACATTTTTTCATGCATGGAAAAGTGGCCAAAGACAAAGCCTGTATAGTTATCAACTTAAGAACAGAAATGATATAGAAAAAGATGTGAATCATAACTTGAGTGGAAAATGCTTTTCTTTCTCAAATTCTTTTACCTTTTTTATGCATCATCTTGAAGCGCACAGATGAGGGCAGCGCTCTAGGCATCCCTGAGCAGCACGATGTGAGACATCTGAGCACGCAACCCCATGGAGTAACCCTCCCAACTCCTACATGCTTACACTCAGAGGATGAGAAAGACAAAAATTCAAATTCCTGCATGTTGAAGTTATGATTTTGTGTTTCTGTCACAGAAAACTTATACCCTACCAAACATTTTCATTAAGGATTCAAATAAATATGTTTGGAAAGATTTTAAGATAATGTAAATTGAAACACACTGTTTAATAATTGAGGAAGCAATACTAATGCCCCTCTGGGCCATTTTTATTGTGATTTGCTTTTTTAGCTTAAAGGTCATCTGA
The DNA here is from genome assembly GCA_004027205.1 of Ctenodactylus gundi. Lineage (NCBI taxonomy): Eukaryota > Metazoa > Chordata > Mammalia > Rodentia > Ctenodactylidae > Ctenodactylus > Ctenodactylus gundi. The sequence goes on along the minus strand of PVKB01006369.1, from coordinate 53,702 downwards.
GCTTTGGGGTACAGACACTTTTGAGTTGTGTCATTAACATATGTTGTGGTGTTTGACAGGCGGCCTATTCCTTCTGGTACAGGATTGCAAAGGAGACTGTGAAAAAGAGTGTATTTCTTTCTTTGATAGAGTATTTGTTGGCAATCTACATTGAATACATATTAGATAGACTTTTATTCATTTTCTGTGTACTCACATATGTCTGGAAAGCTTCTATGTTTGGAATTGCTTTATATGATATGTGTCTTTTTCTCTTTTAATTTTAATTAAAGTTTTAATGCAATGCCTGACTTTATATCAAAATATAAATTCTATGAATGCAAAGGCCATGTCTTCAAATTTATTGATTCAGTGTATGCATCTGAAACAAAATAATCTTTGTACTTAAGGGTTATTTACTGAAAGAAATAAAGAGAAAAGTTACCCAGCTGTGAAAAGGAGAATAAACTAGAAGTCATTTTAGAGTGTGTGCCTTGTGGGTTTAAAATCTTCCACTCAAAATAGTAATATAATACTGGCACATGAATATGTCTAGAAAGGAGGCTTTTGAATAATTGAGATTTATTTTTCTCAAACCTCCTTTTTATTTTATGCGGTTAGCTAGAGTGGAAGAGTAAGGCCAGTGTCCTCATATTTAATTTTATTTTTCAACTCCTGGGTCCAAATAAATCAAAGCCTGAAAACTTTGTATATTTAGAAATCAGCAGTTACTTCCAAAAAAGCTGCTCTATAGTATTTTGGGATTTATGCCCAGGGTCTTCCGTTTTCTTTTATGCCAAGAGGGATTTGATCAGGCCCACCTCTGGCGCCGCCAGCTTGAGTGAACTTCCTGGTCCTCTAGGGGGTGCTGGAAATGTCAGCTTCAAGGAGCACTGCCAAGTTAGAAAATCACTCCTTATAGCTCCACCCGCGGATAGGGGCAGGTGTCTTCAGCTGTTTGCTGGCAGGTTCTATACCTTGAGAAGTTTCTATTTAGAAAAAGAAGAGGAATAAGAAGAAGAAAGAAGGAAGAAAAAGAAAAAAAGGTTTTTTTTTGAAAGTGGATTTAATGATTTCAGTATATTTGAAATCAAATGTATCAACACTGATCCTCCCTTCACACATAAGCTTTCTACACTTCTCACACAAAACGTGACAGCCCGCTTGCTTTCTTCCTACCTAGGTGGTCCGCTGTCTTCACCGTGGCCTCTTCTGTGCACTAGAAGCCCCTTTAACTCTCATCTCGGGCCAATTCTCTTTCCTCCTTACACTGCCTAAAGATGTCATCCACATTCAGAGTGAAGAACACGACTTCTGCTCACGACTTTCAAGTCTGCATCTTTACCTGTGTTCTAGCACCATGTTTCCAATTGCTGATGTGATCATGTCACTGGCTTATCTATTGTCAGCACCAATCAAAAACTGGTCCTCCTCCTTGTTCCCTGGTTGCTTCATCTCTGTTGATTGAAATTCAAGATTCCAGTTGGGAGAGCAAAATGTGTGAGCTTTGACAACCATTTTTCACTTTGCATTGCTAAACTACTAGGGCCCCGTGCTTGCTCTGAATTCAAAATATATATATTCATGAGACCAGTTCTCGGTAATGCCACTTCAACTGCCCTAGCCTGAACCAGGGCCCCTTACTGCAAGCACCACTGAAATCATCTCAGCCTTTGTTCTTGCATAAAATCTTTATTCCTATCACTGAATCTTCAGCTAACAACCAGATTGAATTTATTAATATGTAACTGAGATCAGGTCACCTTTATCTCAAAATACTATTTGCACCTCTCTGTTTACATGATACCTCAAAAAGTTGGCTATTATTTTTTACGTACAGCACCTTTTGGGATGCTCTGTATATTGAATTCAGTGCTTGCATAATTTTTCCCACAGCATTGATTTTACTTCAAGTATTTTGATGATTTCTGAACACATACATGTTTTGTTACATTGTATATTTTAAACATTTTTATTATGTATAGCAACACTGGGGACACTCTCTACAAGAAGTTGTAGCAAAAGGCTTTCTCTTTATGGCTCTGTGTGCTGTGTCCCCGTGTCCTCCCTGACTTCATCTCCTTTTTCCTTCCCAGTTGTCCTTTTGCTTTGGACACACAAGCTTTCACTTGCTGATCTAATGCCTGAGGTATGTTCCTGCCATGACGCTGGCACTTTGCTAAAAATACAATTCTCCCAGGTGTCTACGGGGCTAATTGTCTCACTACCTGTGGAACCTGCTCAAAGATCACTTCCTCGCTGGGGTCTTGCACTTTCCTCTTCCACCTGGCCTCTCCATCCTCCTGACTTTACTTGTTTTATATTATTTTTTTCCTTAAGCATAGTATTTATAACTCACGCTTTTGTTCTGGATATTATACACATGGTATGACTGTCCCACGGGAATATACGCTACATATTGTTTTATTTAATGATAGCCAGAAGTGTTTCTGGCCCATAGTAGAAATTTAATAAATATTTATTGAATAAAGGATACTTGCTTACTAAAAAAGAGGAAGAAGTTTTTCTGCTACTGTCACTACTATTAAACATACAGGAGATTCAAGACAACAGAAATAAATGGATTTTAAATAATAGAGTGTGAGAGTAACAATTGTCACTGTACATATGATATGATTATCTACCTGTCATACTTAAAAGATCCCTCTAAAAGATAGGAAAAACCAAACTCCTTTTTGTCTTGTTTTACTCAATGCAGAACTCTTTAGCGACTGGATAATGAATTCGTTTCCCTCGCACTGACCCTTCTCAGACCCCATCTGAGTATCCTGTTACTCTAATCAGTTCTAACACTAACTTGAGTTAGTGTAGACTTCCTAAGTAAAGGGCTCAGTCCCACAAAACAACCCTTCATTTCAGACGCCAACTCCATGTCTTGGTTTGTTTTTCCTGTGTTCCTGACCAAATAGAGAAATTGGAGTTCTCACAGTCCCATCCTCAAGTTCAAGCTCACAGAACTCAGAAAAAAATATTGTATTTTAACCTATTTATTATAAAATGACACAAGCAAGCAGCCAGAGAAAGGGATCAATGTGCCAAGTATGGGGTAGGGGTTATGCCTCATCCCCACCCCCTGTACATCTTGAGCAACACAGGTGCTCTCTGAGCATGCTTTTTGTTGTTTTATGAAAGACTTATTACATATGCATTATTAATTAAATAAGAATTATTAGTGATCAACTCAATCTGCATTTCTCTCTCTCCCTCTCTATCTCAGTGGCAGGTAAGGCTGAAATTCCCAATCAATCATTTAATCACACGATTGGTTTACCTGGCAACCAGCCCCAACCTTGAGGGTATCTTTAATCCCACAGCCACCTGTCACCTATTATCAAACTAAAGACTTTTTGTCATTTTGGAAATCCAAGGATTTTTAGGAACTGTATGAGAGGCAAAGGAAAACATGACCCAAAACACGCTTCCCATTTTAAATCACAATATCACGGTTGCATAAGGAGATCTTTACACACTAATGAAAGAATACTGTAAGGAGGCCAAATTAAAGCATATGGAGAATGCTTAAATTAAAAAAAATCTTTTTATAGTCACATTGCCATTAACTCCCCTCATACCACTCCCCCTCACTGCTAACACACTTATCCCATCATTCTTGGCAACATAGTTTTACTCTAATAATTTTTTTTGATTTACACTTCCATTATATTTTCCAAAACTATGTGCACACACATACATGGGTATATTCACTCATGCCTTCATGGATACATATATAGTTATATGCCAATATAAATATATTTAAAATATTTATCTCTGTACTAACAGTCACCAAATTATAATCATAAAGTTATGGATAGTTTAAGAACATTCAGATTCCCTTTGAAGGTTCAAACTTATGAACTGAGAGCACATAAAGATGGATAAGAGAAATGGCGCGCACATTTTATAAATGTGCACAGGCACGACAGCCAGACTATGAATGCAATTTTTAAAAATGGCCAGGTAGGTGGAGCTTTGATACTTCTCCATAGGGGAGTGGGAAGGGTGGACTTTATGATGGCTGTAGAAAATTTTAGAAGGGTAAGCCGTGATTCTACAGAAATGACGGGGGCCAGAGAGCAGATGTACCAAGAGAAAGATGCTCTGGGCCGTAGGTGTGGGCCCGACTTTTAGTCATGTCCTCTGTGATAAGAGTTTAATTGTCCTCGGTTAACGACATTTCAGTAAGAGAACTGATGACAGTTGCATTACCCTTTGCTGAATCCTCAGACTACTGAAGAGCTCAAGCTTTTCTTTTCTTTTTTCTTTTCTTTTCTTCAGGCAAGGTCGTGTTCTGCAGTCCAGGCTGGTCTTGAACTCACTATGTAGCCAGGCAGGCCTCAAACTCAAGGCAAACATCCTGCTTCAACTCCTAAGTGCTGAGATTGAAGGAGTGATCCACCACATCCAGTCTTAATATTTTATGTATTTTTAAATAAGAAAATAGAAATGGTACAAATACATCTCTTCTTTGGACACAGACAATTATAGCTCCATTGTACCAGTTAAGCTAATACTTACTGAGTCCTTATACCTCAAATTTTAGGTACTACAATTAGAAACAAAACAAAAACAGGAACAGTAAGTCAGAGTCAAGTGTTTTTATTTTCTGTATGTGCAATCTAGCAGATGAGGAAGACCATCTCGTCCATATCTCTTATTCAAAATAGATTGTTCAGAGCTCCAATAAAGGCACACACCACGTAATACGGAACCATGGGGAGAAAGCGATTAATCACTACCGCTACTTCATCTTTAAAATCAATTTATCAGGAGTCTAGCTTTGCAATTAAAGGAAACCTGTCAAGGCACGGGAACAAAAGGATCCACATGTAATTTTCTTTCCCTAACCGTCTCCTCCAGGCCATTCCACCCAGCAGGTTACATATAATCACATTTTTTTTCCTTTCTGTTTACTGGTCAGATTGTGACTCCGAGTGGGAAACTAACTCTGGATCCAATACCAATGCCTTATATGGCCTCTTCCTTGCCATTTTCAATCTTAGAAATACCATACAATAAAGGTCACTTAAGAGATGGGCATGTCAAAATTGTTTTATGGGAAAAATTGCACATATTAAATATGAGTTCCTTACACTCTAGAAGTTTGAAAGAAGTGTGCTTGTCTTCTCTATAAAATATAATAGTCTCTGTTATTTCACATTTCCTATCATGCAATACATGCTATTGAGAAAAGAAATCAATTTTTGTTATTAAATATTTTTCTTAATTTTTATTCACTAATTTATGCTCCTTTTTGAGCATAGATTAAGTTCGGAACATTATTTTGCTGGGAATTCAGAGGTGAACAAAAGAGACTAAATCCCTGACCTCATAGGACATATTTTCTCATAAAAGAAAGGAAAATAATTACATAGAAACCTGACTATGATTTAAGATAATACTAGATGTTTAAAAATGCAACAGAAGGGTGAAACTTGGTGATATAATCTATAGGAAGGTTACTGTAAGGTAACGTTACTCAGCGGGAAGGTAGGGATGGCATTTGAGCAAAATTCCAAAAGAAATGTGAGCGAATGTCATCTAAGTATAAGGAAAACACCATGTTAGGTAAAAGGATTATGTGCAAAAACTCAGGATAAGAATGAGGTTATGTCCCAGCAACAGCTGGGAGTTGGGTGAGTGGCCATCTTGATTCACTGGAAACTGAAAGAATTCCCTGGACACTGGGCTGGAGGGTTAACACTGGGGTCATTTGGGGGAAAAAGGAGAACAAGGACATCATCTTGCCAGGAAAGCCACATTTTCAGTGGCCTTAATTCTGAAAATAAGCCAGCACCACTTTCACTGGAAAGATTTACTGTTCCTTTTCAGAGAAGGCTAAACAGCCATTTCATTAATCAGAATAATTTTGAAAAAAAAAAAGTCAGAAAATTTGGGTCAAAGGACTCCTCTGCTTTCTGGGTAATTTTTAAGGGTATCTGCGGAAATAATTTCAGGCATAAATAATTTTGCCTTGGGACTTTCTTGTTTGTTAAAAATCCAAGGCAACAGCTATGCCACTAAGGAAAACAATGGAAAAAACTGGAACGTCTCTGTTGATGCAGATAACAGATGACAGGCTGGCCAGAACCCATTAGTCACCTCTCAGCCTCTCTGAATTGCAGGCACCAGTGCTGTCCCTGACGTGGTTTGAGCTTGGGAGCTCTTTATTTGACAGAAATCCTGACCGGCCCTCTCACTACGCTATGTGTGGCGATGCCTTACTTAGCTTCTCTTTTTGTAATATAGTGCCTTCCTTGGAAAATCTCAAAGCAGCTCCTGTAAAATATGAAAATGTCCTAAGTTTTCCTCCGGATGGAAACATGACCTTCTCCACGGAGAGGAAAGACTGTGTCTAAACCAACAAACAATAACTGCAAAATACCTATTCTTAATGCTGACTGCCCCACTCTGTTTCATTTTGCCCGAAGCTTAGATACTGGTAGAGAATAAAGACATTAAAATCATTTAGTTACGGAAGAGAGAGGTGGAGGTTAGAAGCCAAGAAAGGAAAGAAGGCAAGAACAATGGAAAAAGAAGTGAAGGAAGGGGAAGAGACCCCCGAGCACAGAAGTTCTCTTTTGGATGCTGTTAAGGGCTGGATATCTCTCAATCTTCCTCCCGAAAGCTGGAGGAATAACACAGTGGTTGGAGCGATTGCCTAGCAAGCACAGACCTCTTAATTCAATTACGCAGTTCGACATAAACTGAGCCTGGTGGTGCATGCCTGTAATCCCATCCCTCAGGAAGCTGAGGCAGGAGGCTCGTAGGTTCGAGGCCAGCCGGAGCTACATAGTGAGTTCAGGACCAGCCTGGACTACAGAGTGATACCCTGTCCCAAAAAAGAGTGAAGTGCAGTTGGAAATAAAACAGTACAGGGGCTGTTTGAACAGTATAGTGTTTAAGACACTTGTCTTGCAAGCTCATGGCCCTGAGTTTGACTTCCCAGAACCACAAAAAGCTGGGCGTGATAGTGCACACCTGTAATCCCAGCACTTGGGAGGCCAAGGCAGGAGAATTGCCATGAGTCTAAGGCTAGCCTGGGCTACATGAGTTCAGGACCAGCCTGGGCTACAGATCAAGACCCCGTCTCGATAAGTAAACAAACACCCAAATAAATAAAACAAAATAAAAACAATGCAAATGGAAAAGAGAAATTGGAAGTGCAGTGTTTTCTTAATTTTCTGTGAGCTTGAGTTCCCCATGAACTAGTGACTATTTCTGATGCAAAAATGAAAATATAAAAGTATTCATTCTTAGGAATACAGACTGGATTAAAGTTTTAAATAAATAATAAAAATTAGCATTTTAAAACAGTCACATCATATTTCTTTCTGTGCCTTTGTGTGTTTTAAATCGAACCTAGATCAATTTGTAGAGACACGTAGATGGAATCAAGTGGCTCTGTTGGAGAAGACAGTTTGGGAAATTTCAATCTTATGGTACTGAACACCAAAATCTTAAACAAAGAATAACCCACCGAAGATTGTGTTTTCCAATCAACACAGACAAAATGAAAATATACAATCTGTGTACAACGCTAAGAAGAGACTTAACACTGAAAGCAGGAATTTGAAAACTCATTATCCAACACCTCAAAATCAAATAAGCAATAAGCATTGCTTTGGGAAAACATCAGATAAAATTGAGTAGACGATGAGACCAAGTCAAAGGTTGATAAGACAGGAATATTAGCAGGGGAGTGTCTTCCTGTCATGTGGAAATGCAACAGTTCTCAGCTGGATATGCACTTAACACCAGATGAAGCCAGGAAGCAGGTGTGCTGGGTCCTAAGATGCCCCATGAGAGTAAATGAACATTGATCGTCAGCTACCTGGCAGTGTCTGTGCACCGTATACTTGGTGCATTGCAAACTCTTGTCTCATTTAATGTTCACAGAAATGATTAGAAGCATCGCAGGTAGCATAGTGACTTCAAAGGTAGAGACCACCAGCTCACTGGCTTCTAATGGGCCTCTTCTCCCAGCATCTAGGAGGGCTACAGCTCTCAAGGGCTTGAAGATCACACAAGGTTGTTTTTCTAATTCAAGCCAATGAGATGCCAAGAGAAGTCAAACAGGACAGGAATTGTAGCTGACAGCCCAGTATGATGGCTCACACCTCTAACCTCAGCCTTTGGGTGGTTGATGCAGTAAGATTGTCTTGTGTTTGATGTTAGCATGAATTACACTGATAATTCAGAACTAGCCTAGACTTAGACTACAAAGTGAGACCCTATATCAAAAAAAAAAAAAAGAATAAAAGACAGGTATAATATCTCTGCCCCTCTTCTTGGGAATACCTATGTATGAAGATGGTGGAGCTCCAAAATGGAAAGCTCACATCCCCTGACTCATGGCTAGACAGAGCTGCTGAGCCTACAGCAGTGGTTTCATCCACACTCAATGCACTACAACTTAGAAGAAAATCTTGCTTGCATTACATGTCACGAAGACCACAGCGTTTGCTACTAAACCAATGCAGAGCTAGTCCTGATTAAGCCACACGGTGAGGAAAGGGTAGAGTTAGACATTGAAATTGGTGCTTGGCTGACTTCAAAGAAAAGGTCCTTTCTACTTTGTCATCCCGGCTCTATTAAAAAATGTGAAATCACAGCTCCAATATGGCCACTAATATTAGATGTTATATATACTCAGAAGAAACAATAAAGTATATATCAACTTTAATGCAGGTATATAACTGTACAGCAGTGGGTTTTGACCCTTTTTAAGACATGGTGAAAGGGGTTGAAGGAATACCTCAGTGGTTAGACTGCTTGCCTAGCAAGCGCAACACCCTGGGTTCGATTCCCCAACACCACATAAACTGGGTATGATGGCATATGCCTGTAATCCCAGCATTCAGGAGGCTGAGGGAGGAGGATCGCCATGAGTCCAAGGACAGTCTGAGCTCCAAAATGTGTTCAGGACAAATGGGCTGCAGAGCAAGACTCTGTCTCAAACAAACAAACAAACAAACAAATAAAAAAGTGAAGAAGGTAGGAAACCAGCAATTAAAATAACAATAAGCTGTATAAAGCCAGGTATTAAAGGTGGACATGACAACAGCTGTGCAAGGAGAGATAAACATTGAGACATCATAAGATATGAGATTAAAATGGAAGAGGAGCTATTTCATTGAAATTCTCAAGGCTGACTTAGGATCTTAGAGCTAGGTACAGGGGAAAAAGGGGAAAGCACTAGAACAAGATCCAAGGCATTTGAAGTTAAAGTTGCTGTTGAAACCACCTTTCTGTTGATCCAAAGAATCTCCTTTCCCTAAAATACAGAGTGTGTCCTGGGTATCTTCTGCAATGTCCTAGAGTCATATGTTCCTTAAGGTCCTCTCTATGTGATTTATGAGTTACTCTATTATGGGAATATTAGAACCAATATTATTCAACATCATATGTTTTTTAATAAAGTGGCTTTTAATCATACATAGACCAGAACATTAAAAAAAAACCTTTTCACACTGACTTGGCCACAGGAATAATACTTGATGAATGATACTGTGCTGGTACAGGGATAGGTGTCAGCATATCGATACGTAAACTGAATGTCACTCTGTCCCTTGCAAGAGGGTCTTTTGTTGGACAAAACATGGTAACCTAAAACTTGAAGTATCTCACCACTATGTCCTTCTTCTAGTACTTTTTTTTTTCAAAGCATTCCCCAATTAAGAAGCCCCTCTTCTCACAGGCAGTGGGATAGGTAGAAAACATGACTGCATATGAGCATAGGCATGCATTGGCTGTCCTATAAATGCTAGCAATCTGTTGAACAGTAAAGATTATATAAATCTTAGCAGCTTTACTGATGCTTCATACACAAGCAGCTGTTGTTTCTTGGTCGCCTGATTAAATATGCTGCAAGATTTCTCCCAAGAAAATCTCACCAAAGTTGATTCCAGTAAATCCTCCGTAACATCTCTGCTAGCAGTTCAGTTTCTAAGCGATTCAATGGAAAAACTCAATCACTCGATTTTTTTAAGAGAGACTTTTCGTTCTCCTTGAAGATGAAGGAATTGTGACACCAGACCAAGTGTTCTTGACTTGGCTCACGCATTAACTAGCAGTCACTCAATATTTCAAAAATCAAATGGCTGTACACGACTATTTCTAAGACATATTGTATGGATTGAAATGTGGTTTTGACAATATGTCTCACTAGTCTGTATCTGTTTCCATATCATATTTATATCTATGTGTCTATTTCTATATATATCAATAAGTAGAACAATTATGAGCTACATATTTAAAGACAAAGTCAAAAATATCTCTCGCCAAGCCCAAGGCTATCAAAGCAACATTAAATTAACAAAATTAGCCATCTGTAAAAGCATTCAGTGGGTATGTCAAAGTAGGCCCAGAATGTTTTCTTCGAGTCTGTTACAAGAACAGAAGTCTTCCTAAGCCTATGCGTGAACTGCAGGGACTTCCTTGATGCACCACATTTATTCCACCCTCAAATCTCAATTTCACCGTCCTTCCCTTTGAGACTTACATAACATTTCTACTTTGGATCATATGTCTTATTTTCTCTTTTGTGACCTCAAAGTTATCATCATTATGTTTGGTTTTCCATTATCTCTAAAGAAATGAATCATACCCTCCTTAATTATTGCATCCTTAGCACCTAACTAGGCGATTTGTATCATACGTCCTAATTTTAAAAATTGTTGGAGCAATGATTGAAATATTACATGTAAAATGTATCAAAATCTTAGAAGCAGCACATGCAAATTATGCCACATTTTTATGACAGACTTTTAACAAATGTACTGTATTTTTTTTTTCCCAAACATGAGGCTGTTGCATATTCTATCCCAATGCCTGGAATTCTTTCTCCAGTGTTTTTCCTAGAGATTGCTGCTCTTTATTCCATGAACAGGTGAAGAAGCGCTTCTTCAGGAACACTTTTATGACCACCATAATAATTTGAAATCCTACTTGCGCTTGCTACCTTCTCTCAAAGCATTTTAACTTTCACAATTTTATGTATCATGCTGTAGATGCTGTTTAGTAAACGGCTCCATTACTATGCACTAAGCCCCATGAGGACTGGGACTCTGAATGATCATGATAGTCTCGTGTCATCCAGGTCAACAGGTGTGTCTGGTGTACGAAAGGAATCCAAAAATTATTTGTTCAGTGAATAAATAAGTGACAAACTTTATATGCAAGAGACTTGAAGAGAAAAAAATTTCCGAGGGTTGTGTTCAAGAAATAGGACATGTATTCTTAAATCATAAAATGTATGTAGAAATACTGAAAGAACATTCACTTGATTTTTAAAATTCAGAAAAACGATCTATTAAGAGTGTGTTTTCTTCTCATTATTACTCTTCATTCCAGTTTCCCGGTCATTCAGAGACCTTCTGATGTAATATTTGGTCTTCTGAATTCAAATAGTCAATGAAAAAGAACATTTTTTATCTTTTTGTATATACCTAGAGCTGGGTCATTTATCAGAAACATCCTCTCCTGTGTATTATTTCCTTTATAAATCAGCCCCTTGATTTTAGTCACTGTGGGATGATAAATAGTCCAGAAGTAGACAATGTTCGCTTGTAAATCCATCGATTTACACATTCTTTCTCCTGCTTTCGCTGCATGAGTGCTTGCTAGGTTGCATCACTTTGCCCCCTGCTACTCTGACGCTCTTGACTGTATGAAGGGTTAACAGCAGGCCTAGGCTGATTGGTACAGAATTGGGAGCTCAGTGTATGCCTTCCTGTAGCACTGTTTCCTTGGAAACTACAGAGTTAAGATAAATGTGGAATGTTGTGTCTGACTCGTTGGCTATGTGGGGCTACACCTGGATTGGAGCAGCTGGGATTTGGCAGGAAGACATTGGCCTTAGGTAAATATAGATATAAAAAAGGCTGTCTGGGAAATTAAAGAGTGCTTGTTTGAAGTCAGAATGACCCCGACATCCCTAGACGATTGACAGAGCCAGCCATGCATGTCCTATAGAGGCCTGAGGGTTAAAGGGCTGTGACCTCAGGTAGCTATGGGCCTTTTCATGAGACGAAGATGGGGTAAAAGCAGAATCTCCTTTAAGTTTTAGATAAGGCCATAATCTACCTGTATTGTAGAGACGGGTTGTTGCCGTAGCAGCTGTGTGGCTGAGCCTCCAAAGCTACACATACCTTCACCTGAGAAACAGCCTTCCTAGCCCAGGCTTCCCATGAGGTCCCATTCTACACCTTGTCTGCCTTTCCCGCTGGCTATGTCTGCTCTATCATAGCATCAGATATTCTTAGTAGCTTATAATGCTCAACAACACAGCAGGAAACAGACCCAAGCTCCTCTTCCAGCCCTGCCACTTGGCTTTAGTAACTCTTCGTTCTTTACATCAGTCTTTTCTTTTGCAAAATGAGCTCACACTCTAGAAATAATAGAGAAGATCTCTTCCAAACACAATCTCTACAGCCAAATTTCCGATTTGCACTAACATTAATAAATGGCTGTGTGTCCTTGGCCAAGTTATCAAACCTCGCTGTGCCACAGACCACAGAGCTACAGATTGGAGACAATATTTATATATTTAAAAATTTATGTGATGAGAATATAAACATGTGGATTTAATTACACATATCATAATTGATATAATTCACAGAATAGAATAAGCCCTCAAATACATGCCAGTTCTTAACTATAATTTTCATCATACTCAATAATAATTTAATGCTTCTTTCTCTAGTCTTTTTACTTTGACAAATTATGACATATCAGCTCATTAGCCTAGGAAAATAAAATAAGTCAAGGACTGAGAATTCCAAAAAAAAAAAAAAAAAAAAATACAACTAAGCCAGAATGGTTACTTTTTATCTCTTAGGCTAAAGAAATATATAACTCTGATACAACGAGACAGCATAAGAAGATCAGATCAGGCCACATACAAAGTCACCACGGTGACCCGGAACAAATCATTTTGTTTGGCCCCATCTATGTGATATGTATTTCTCCTTGTTTCGCAAAGGATTTAAACAAGTCTCAAAGACTTCAGTTTTCTATAAAATAAGAAAGTCATAAGAGATGATTTTAGCAGTCATTTATAGTTCTAAATGTCCATTACTTATATAAGCCAAAAAAAATTAAATCAAGCCAAGGACTCATGAATGCCTAGTCCTAGTCCATCTGTCTGTCTGTCTGCCTAACCACACACACACACACACACACACACACACACACACACACACACACATTTTAAAGTGGAGGAAAAAGTAAAAATATGTAACCCACCTTTCCTTTTAGTTAATTTTCCTAAAGATTTTTTTATTTTAAGGTTTGTGTAACTTACATTCGTCATCTGATTATTTTAAGTTCTGTGAAAACCTTTGATTTGTCTGTGCGGAAACTTCTTATTGAGCTGCTCCCAGAATCTAAAGTCATGTTTATCTCCCACACAGTCCAATTCTGAAATGTTTCCATGACATTTTCATCAGTTCAATAAATTACTCTCCACTGTTTGCTTGTCTCCTTCCCCCTCCCCAAACATAAATAAATAAATACAAGTGAATCTTGCCTTAGCTGTGGAGACTTTCCTAGTTGCTTCCCACCCACGTTCACCCAACTCACCTGACATCTGTTCAGAGAGATCATTTCAATTAAAGGATAAATCACTTCTAATCAGGGATGCTATTTGGTTTTGTGCTATATTGTGGAGAAGTTTTCTCAAGTTCCACTTTTGCACTGTGGATGACTCAAGCTCCTTTGTCACTCATTATGGTCTTACAAAAATTTAACGTGTGGAGGCTGCTGTAGAAATAATTAATTGCCTTTCCACAGGTGGGGAAGAGACCTTTGGCTACTGCTTTCTGGAGCTATAGTTCTGTGCGAATGTTCTTAGCCAACAAGCCCATAGGTATCTGAAACCACAGACAGGGAAGATTCATACCCAGCAAGCCTCAGTACAGCAGTTCACAGCTATCAAACCTTATTTCTGTTGGGGAGGACTCAGAGTTGAGAGGTTAACATGATTCCCAGATGTGCTGTTCAAGGTCTTCATAAAAATCTGAAGGTATAAAATTGCACCATGGAGCGTGAGCTTTGAAATTCAAATATCTTTGGTTGAGGTGTTCCCTTTCCATCCTGTATACCTCATGTTTTTAAGATGCAACTTTCCCGCTTGAGAAACAGAAAAAAATCATAAATATACTTTATAGAATTGTTGTGAGAATTAGCCAAACTAATTCATATGGATGCTTAATACTGTGCTCAGCAAAATTTTCTTATTACATATTATTTCTAGTACTTAATCATAAGTGTGACTCCTCTTGACTCATTCTATGTTACCTAATAAAGCACACATCCTCAAATTACGAAGTGTATCTTCCAAAATATGTATTTCAGTAAGACAAACGTACCAACAATGCCAATACTTAGGGATGTGCTCATTTCTGCATCTATAGACCTACCTGGAATTAGACATTTACTTATTAGAATAGTTTATCTGTTGTAGATTGTCAGGAAGGGAGATTCATGAAATTTTGCCCATGTACAAATGTGTGTGGCCCACAGCCTTAACCTCCAGAAAACAGATGAAACACAGGGGAGATGAGAAGGTCCTGAAATGATTGAAGATGTTATCACAAGAAATTCTCAAGAGTTTTAGAGCCCACGAGAGCAGTCCTTCATTTACCAGTGCTTTGATCATTACTAGGCTGCCTCCTTTTGTTTCATGTCCCAAAACTTGCCAGATTATTGATTGATAATATTTTTATCAATCTCACCACTTCAACCCAAGCCTAATTAATGAGGTGACAGTCTTCTAAAGCCAGTGTAACTGCTTGGTTTGGATTGTAATTGTGTAAATGTTTCTCATCAAGTCTATCTTCAAGGATGCTCAGGATAACTTTCTAAACATTCAGAGAGAGATACAGCAAATATTTTATAAGTGATCAAATATTTCCAGTTTTCAAAATAATAAAATAGTGTACAGTCTCTGTAAAGAAACATGGTCCATTGTGCTTCTATGATTTTTAAATTGTTGATAAATATGACCATGTAGAAAATTATCAAAGTCTGTGTGGTACATCGCTAGCTGACATTGGCTAAAGAGGGCAATCCGAGGCATCTTCCAAGTGTGAATTTTGTGTATGGACGGAAATAGAGCAAAGATAGAGACTCAGGCACCCATGCGTTCCAGTCTTAAACCCTTGTGTCCCTGAGATAGAATTACTCATGCTTTTAAATTCTAGACACGGAGCTAGGCCCTTCGATGTGCCTATTTTATATCCTGTTTCTCTCAGCCCTGACAATGTTATTACCCTTATTTTAAGTATCACAATGATACTCAAAGAACGAATTGGCCCATGATCTCATAATAAAATGTAAGAGGTAGATTTTCAATTTATGAATGCAGTGCCTGATTTACTAATTTTGTTGTTTTATTTCTGAATTAAAAGTACTCTGAGTCTGAGAGGTAGCAAAGCATTGCTGTGGGTGCAGAGCTTTCGTTAAGGCTGGCCCCTCTTTCAACATCCTAAAAACTAGAAAATGTAGGTTACCTTTTCCATACATACTTTTTTCCATCGGTGCCTATGTTTTTCCAGTACTGTCCTTGGTCCTACTGAAGTAAGAGACAAAAGTGTATATGTATTGGGAGATGGGATGTGTACATTTGTAGGAGCCTATAATCAATCGAAGCCATCTACACAGCAATTTCAAAACTTTAAAATTTCAAATCAGTACTTAATCTGGCAGAAAACTTCTCTAGATTGTGCTCTATTTGAGAAGTACTCAATTCATAACATTAACTCATAAACACACTGCATGCATGGTCCTCCCCAAAACACAATGGAATATTGCAGTGCCATAATTCTAATGGCTGAAGTTTACCTAACAAGCAATAAGAATTCCTCTTAATAATCTTACTCTTCATTGAAAGAGTTGTTTCAGAAGCAATCATTCATTCAATAAGTATCATATTTGAGACTGCTAATTTAAATCATTTCCACAATAACCTATAAACCATACATTTTGAGGAAAAAATCCAATCTAATATATTAAAACTCTAAAGTTTAGAAAAAAATTATTACACCATGGAAACAACTATCAAAATAAACTCAACATGCAAACCTAATTACCACTTCTGGTACATAAAATAATCAGACTTTGTAAGTAAATGCTGATATTGAACCTAATAAAATAAAATTTTGTTATGAAACCTTACATTTCATTTCATTATGTGCTATAAATACACAGTTATTCCCCAGAACAACACGAGAATTTCATTGAATTATAAAATTTTACACATTCTTACCAAGCACATATAAACTGATTTTGTTGTTAGCTTTTTTTTTTTTTTTTGCCCAACTGTGTCATAGTTTTAGATTTGTTTGCTGCAAACAAAACTTGATCTCTTTGCTCAGGTCCTACTATTCCGTAGACACTTGATAATCTTCCAGGGAAACCTTATTGACAATGTCATAAAATTTGTCTGTCTACTCCCTTCCCCCTTTTATATCCAAGAATTTTAGTAATGAAATTCCTTTCCAACATCATCTTTTACTATCCCCCTTTAATGTGGCCGTATTTTTTACATATTATTTCTTTATGTTGAAATAAAGTCCCAATACCAGGTGGTGTTCCAGCAAGTCAAATACAAACCGTCAGAATATTCACTGGTTCTCATAACTCAGTCTGAATAGATGTTCTAAACCCAAATAAACTTCAAATGCTGGTTCAGGTCTGTAGACTGACAATGGACACTGAAGACTCAATGAGGTTGTTTACTAGTGCCTACTATCCAACTTGAAAATGAACAGGTCAGAGAAAAATTAAGATCAAAGATACAAGCAAGGTGGTAAGATTTTTTAAAAAAATACTTTCACATGAAATTTGATTAATTTATCAGTCCACTGAAATGACAAGTCTGCTGACAGAGTAGCTAGGAGTCACAGACACCCTATTTGGGATATAGTAGCTAGGGAACAGATTAATTCAAGAGTCAAGGAGACATTTACTGACTTATCTGACCTTTGTGCTTGGTAGATTTACCCACTCCTCTACTCCTTACCATACTATTAAATTAAGCAAATAAGTGAAGGATTAGTGACGTATCTTGCAGATAAAGTAGCATGAGTTTACTCCAGAGACAGAACCCCAGGACCACTCAGCTAAATGATGGATGCTTCCTCTCAGCTGATCTTCTAACCTGATCACCACTCCTAAACTGCTTTTAAGTCATTTCTACACATTTCAAGACCAATCTGAAATATCTGAAAATGTGGAGTCATCTTAGTCACTTTCTTGTCCCTGGGACGTAATATCTGATATCCACAACTTAAAGGACAGTTCAGAGGTCTCAGTTTGTTCAGGGTTGTCTGACAATGGTGGAAAACTATGAGGGGCCTACCTGGAGAAAATCTATTCATAGTATCCCAAGATGGGAAGCAGAGTGACATGTGGCCATGGTGAAAATGTATACCTGTTGGTGTTCCGCTCCCAGGGGGACCCACCCCTCAAACTAGGCCCTACCTTCTAACAGCGCAGGAAATAATAAACGGGCTAGTGTACCTGATCCAAAATCCTCAGTTACATCTGGTATCATGGGCCTAAACACATTGAGTTAGATACTGGTTAGAGACATTATTATGCTAATTCCTAAGAGAATAAAAATATCTGGATTAGTAAATATCATGTTGAGCGGTTTTCTTGTTCTGGTAAGAGAGTTCATTTGCCTTTCCCAGATGGCTGTGTCCTGTTCAATTCTGGGTCCTCCGTGCATTCCCACAAGCATTATAAAGACAGAAGTCATTGAAGAAACCACAAATGTTGTCAGATACTAAATTATGGGAAGACATAATATCAATGCATGTGTTTGGTCTACTGGCACAGGAATCGTCTAGGAAAAAAAAAATTGCATTTAAAAATGCAGTAAGGCAAAGTGGACTTTGCATAATCATTTAATTAAACAATATAAGAATGTTTATTATCAAAAAGGGCCATGACAACAATTGTTAGCAAAGACCACACTGTTGGTAGGAATATAAAATAGTGAAGTTATTTGGAAAAGTAGCAGGGAAGTTTCTCAAAACACCAAATGAAAAACTAACATATGATCTAGTAATCTCTCTTCTTAGTGTGTAGCTAAATGAATTACAGTTAGTATTCCAGTGACATGCCTGAACTCTCGTATTTATTGCTCCATTATTCTCAACAGCCGAGATATAGTAGCAACCTTTGGTCATCAACAGATGGATAAGAAAAAGATGGCACATGAACACTATTAAATGTCATTATATCCTTAAAAAGAAGGTTTTTTAAAAATTTTATTGGTGATGGTATTGGTGAACCTGGAGAACGATCTATTAAGCGAAATAAGCCAATCAGACAAAGTAAGTGCTGCAAGACCTCACGTGAAGAATCTAAGAGTCAAACTCAGAGAAACAGACAGTAGGATGGTGAGGCTGGGGGATGAGATGGATGATGGGCGAAGGAAAGACGCCGGACAAAGAGTTCAAAGATTCGATTAGACAGAAAGAATAAAATTCAGTGGTCGGTGTACAGAGTGGTGAGCATCGTCCATAGGAATGGGTTGCATATTTCAAAACTGATGAAATAATATATTTTACATGACCTTGACACACCAAAGAAGATAAACAGATGAGGTTACAGATTTGTTTGTTGCCTTGATTTCATCTTCCTACACTACATACATATATCATAATCCTATTTTACCCCATTAGTATATACAATCATTATTTATTTATTAAAAATCTTAAGAAAATACAAATTCTTCTAAAAGAAAAATAAAAGAATAAAAAATGAAAGTTATTTCTTCTCTGTCTTATTTATGATGTACTTACCTGTACACACACACACACTCACCGCTTCATTAAAAAAAAAGAAGGAATTAGTTTTCAAAGCACACAACTGGGTTCTAGTTCCTGAAGAACCTGACATTGCTTATATAGGGAGATCTCCTTACAGTCCCTTGACGTCTCCATTCCAATAGAGGTCATGAGAAAATAAAGGAACCTCTTCAAGATCGCACAGTGAATGAGCTAAGCTCTAGAAGCAGGTATCTCTGACTCTATAGTGTATGTTCTCCAGTCTGTCTTGGCCAGAGAGACACTGCTATTTTGTAATTATGACAGGGAAATATATTTCACAATGACTGTTTAAGGAAAACAAGTGAAACTACTCTGAGAAATCAAAAAACTGAGCCGAGGCTGGGAGACATTCTGGTGCCAGGGAGGTTAATTAAAAGTAGGTATTTAATAAAGTTTTCATTGAAATGGCAGAACGACAGCTGTAATCAAATCCATGAAAAGAATAAAATATACAAGCTTCCAGTCTGTGAAGGACAGAGCTATTTTTGAAATCAAAACAGTAACACAAGAGATTACAGTTTGACCCATTTCCTGGCATAAGATCTTGGTATTTCCAGATTGCTTCAGAACACCAATAACCTTACCACAGCTTGAAAATATTATTTAGGATCAACAGAACTACAAGCAATGTTAGGAGTGGATGCTGAGGCACTTGAAACAGATTTATCTATTACTTAAATTAAAAACATTATTAATGTCTTATATGCAGAGGTAGCCTGGAGGCCAGATGGCTGTACAATCCCATATCATAAAGCTCCAAAAGCACATGTGATTTGGGTTTTTAACTTCCAGCTTCCACATTTTAGAAAAGAAATTTATTAAAGCCACATATAGACCCCTTTTTTAGTGATTGAATGTGATTTAAAAGAGTCCTAAAAAAACCTTTAAGCAGACAGAGAGCAGAGATATACTTCTAAGATGATTTGTAGGGTCAAATAATCTTTCATGAATGGTTATTTTCCTCAGACATTTATATTTTTCTTTTAATGCAAACTAGGCAGAATCAAAGTGCTTTCAGTTATTAGGGATCGAACTTTATTTCTAGCAGTTGCAAGTCACTGTATTCCAATGGAGAAGAAATATGGCTTTAGGAACATATGGAAACATTTTTTCTATGAAATGGAAAGCTATTCCAATGACAAGTGAAAAGTGCAGTTAATCATTTAAAAGTTTGAAAACATTTGGATATTCATCTAAGTAAATCTCATCAAAAGCACTGTATTTGACATTGTGCCTATAAAGTATCGAGATATTTGTCTGAAATTATCATTTTTATCTGAGTTAATGATAGCTTTTTATTAAAAATGAGTATTCTATAGAGATATACTAAAATGATAAGAAATGCATAAAGGCAGAAGACATTACCTACAAGATATAATGTCATATTTAACAGCTTAAATTTTGAAATACGGCACACTTAGGCTTATATCCCAGCTTGAGCACTTAATAGTGATTTGATTATGAGTAATTTATTTTGACTTCTATGACATTACTTTTCTAGTTAATGAAATAAAAATATTAAATAAAATATACACAGATTATGTATATGGTACTTGAAATATAATACATTCTAAACAAATGGTAGCTATTTACATATTATACTAAGCCACTCCTACCTTGACACTCGACATCTCTAAAACTTATCAAATTTGGTACTGGGCTTCTTTGGGTACAAGGAAAATTTGATATTCAGCGCACAAGCTATAATTTGTCAGTATCAACTGTCTAATAATTTGCTACCCTTTCCAGTCAAAGCAATTTGTTTGGTAGTTGTGCCTCCCTGAACCAATAAGCCAATTAACAATGAGTATCACAATATCACTGAAATTGTCAAACACAAGTAGCTTCATGTAGTATCACATGGTTTGACCTTATGTTACACATGCTGAAGTCTTGACGCAGGGCGTGGAGTGGCACGTGAAGGCTTGTCTAACTCATCCAACTAGATCAAAGAAGAGGAATTCTCAAAAGGTGAAAGTCACTTAGACTTATTTGTAGACATATAGCAATACCTGTACACCGCTAACTAGTTTGGAGTTTTCAGAATGTCAAAATGCATATAAAAATAGAGGAAATGGAGAATGCTTTCACAAAATTTGAATATTAAAGATGGTAGGGTGTTCATATCAAGAGGCTGATTTCTTTGCTGATGAATAAAGTTTTAGCAGTCTGACAAACAGAAAAAGGGGGAAAATCCTATGAAACATAAAATACTCACGATATCTTATTGATTGTGCAAATTTTCTATGACATTGACTCAGCAGATATAGTTTAACAATAACCAAGAAAATTCTCTTTCCCTGTCTATATTATCTTTCCAATTTTCCCCATTTTATTGATATGTATAAGCACAAAATTTAAGGTTTACAATGAAGTTTAGCATTTAGTGCACCTATGTATCTTGTCAAGGCGACAAGGACTTTCCCACTCTCCTTTTGTCCCTCCCCCTACCCACCTCTCCCACCCTCCCCACCCTACCCCCCTGGTTCACTTTTTCATTTTAAGTTCTGTAAGATAGTTGTGATCTGAGTTTCTCATATCAGAGAGATCTTTCGATGTTTCACCTTCTGCCTCTGACTCACTTCACTAAGCATGATGTTCTCAAGTTTCTTCCATTTGCCTGCAAAAGCCTCCACGCTGTTGGACCTTATAGATGCATAGTATTCCATTGTGTATAAATACCACAGTTTGTGTATCCATTGGTCTGTTGATGGGTATTTTGGTGACTTCCATATTTTAGCTATTGTTAGTTGTGCTGCTATGAACATGGGTGTACACATCTATCTGTTGTGTGTTGTTTTTAACTTTTGGGAATATTGCCAGGAGGGGTGTTGCTGGATTGATAGTAATCAGTGCTGGTGAGGCTGTGGGAGAAAGGAACCCTCCTGCACTGCTGGTGGGAGTGTAAATTCATACAACCACTCTGAAAAGCAGTATGGAGATCTCTCAGAAGAGTGGACATAAATATCTTTTCAATTTGTAAAGGTACATTTGGACACATTTGCTTGAAGTTCTTCATATCCATGTAATATAGTATTTTTATAAATCCTTTTAAATTATCTGCAAGACCCATCCTGTCTTCCAAGTGCTTTCAAGTCAAGCTAGAGGTCTGGTTTTATTGGTTTAGTTGAACAGGAAGTATTAAGAACATGCAAAAAAATAGAAGAAACTTGTATTTAAGTTCATTTAGAAAGAGCCTGGTATCCTAAAACTTTGGAATTTCCATCACTCTGCCTAGACTCTCCAGTTCTAGTTTTACCAGGTATTTTTGCCATGTCGCTTTTCAAATATAGATGTTCTATTCACAGAAATGAACGTGTCCCTGAGACTGTTGAATATAATAAAACATTCTGTAAATTGAAGGCATTTTTATATTTGCTTTCAAAATATAAGATTTTCCAAGAACCATGCAAGACACATTGTACTAGCCTTCCACTCACATAAACAGGATAAGTAGCCACAAAAGATGAAGATACTGAATTATCAGTTCCAATAACAACAAAAAGTTGCACACAATGTGCTACAGGACTTGGGATTTTTTTCAAGTACTCTGAGATTCACTCAGTCAATGGAGATTGGGCTTTCATCAAGTGGGCATACAATTGTGAGGGAAAAAATGGTGACCACCCACAACTGAGTAACAGTGAATAAATAATCCACTCCAAATGAGATAAGTGGTAGTAGAGAACAATAAAGAAGAACATTTCTGCGTATGATTTTTTTTTCCTAAGGAAGTAACATTTTGAAGTACAAGATTCAGAGTGATGAGCTAACAGAATCTTAATTTAAAAGAAAATGCTTTGCCCTGGAATCTTCAGGGCTAGAATGGCTGCAGCAAGGAACGTTGAAGGGTTTGGGATCGTAAGTAGAATTGGGCTAAGTGATCCAAAGTCAGACCAAGGATCTGAAGGACGTGTTAAAGCTTTATATTTAATATTTAATTATATGATCCAAGCAAGATGGCTTACAGAAATACATTGAAAAAAAAAAGTCAAATTCCTGCTGTCAACATTTTACCCTGGTGGTGGGGACAAAGAGTAGCAAAGAAAAACATCCAGATTAGAAGCCATCCCAGCCAGAGATGGTGGTGACAAAGAACCCAAAATTTATTAAGGGTCAAGTCTCAGAGTCCAGCTCCTCTTCCAGCTACTTCTTTCATGTCTACTGGCAACAGTAGACAGTAGTTGGGAAGAAAGTGGAGTGCATTTTTCTGACTACTACTTTAGGGGCTCCTGTAGCACTGTCTCTCTGATACCTGTTTAGTCAAGTCATCTGTAACATCAAAATCAAGGGATAACAAAGTCTTAGGCTAGAAATATTCCCTACTGCATGAACTTAATTATCAGGGCTTTCATCTGTTGAGCTAACTTTGCCTCCCAAAGTTAGTTCGTTAGGAGTAAAGGGTCTGTTCAGAAATCTTTGATAACTAGGTCAAGAAAAATGCAAAAATTCAAGGAAAAGTGGTTGAAAGGCTCAAAGAACCACATTGTGGGGTTTGATTGAAGAATATAGAAAAAATCCACAAAGGAATAGGAAATCCTTTAGATTGGTATATTTGTATCCATATTCTATTTTTTATATACCTTCTATTTTGTTTCCTGCAAAACTGATTTCCTCTACTTATTCACAAAGCCACTTTCCACAAACTTCAAATTAAGAGCTTTGGTTTGTTGTGATAATCCTCCTACTCTAATGTACAGTGGTTTGTCAACTCTGGAATACTCTACTTTTCCTTCTGAATCCCACTCCCCCTTGTTTTCCCCTCTATTTCCTCAGGCTTCTGTAAATTGATTTGGTCGGGATAAGGATCTTCCAGAACATCATGTGTTGCAGGCTTGACCCTAGACCATGGAGTTATTAGGAATGGTGAACCCTAACGTGGTGTGGCTTAGTGGAAGGCCTGAATTCATCATGAGTACTCTCAAGGGGCAGATGGAATCCAGCCCTTTTCTCTCTGCCTTTGATGAACCCTACAGTCGAGAAGTAAGCAGCTTGCTTCCCCATACACTCCCTACCCTGCTATTCTGACTTCTTAGCAACGCAAAAGCCCAAGAGCTAAAACCCCATAGACTAACACTTCTGAAACTGTAATCCAAAAAAGAAATCTCCCTTCTCTTTAAATTGATAATCTCAGGAATTTTGTCACAGTAATGAATGTTTGCCAAATGGATGGGTTAACTTCAATCTGTGCTTTTCTTTTCATTTAAGTGCCTATCAAGGAAATAATTAGTTATCCCGCTGGAGGGACTTTGGTACACATGACAACCTATGTTAAAGATTACAGTCAAGTCTTATTAATTTAAAAGAGAAAGCTGAAGTTGGAAGAAACTGAATTCATATCCCAATAAAAAGAGAGCAAACAAACCCATGCCTTTTCCAGCTTACCAACACCCTTAAAAATACTTAAAAAGTCTAATGATCAATGCAATTAAGCCTTTTAATTGAGCAAGACTTGAGCATTGGGGATCGTTGATTTTTTTGAGCTATTAAATTTCCATATAATGACCTAAGCTATCTCAAGTTATAAAATTTAGAAACCAAAGTATCGCTTCCCATTTTCAGCATACACGTATCACCTGCTTGTAGCTGGGCTTTACAACTTGGAATAAAGAAGACAGACAAGCGTTCACTGATCTGTGACAATCATTTTTGTTTTCCCTTGTTGTCACCGCCACCAGGCCACTAATGGAAGATGGAGTAAAGAAAATGAGCCACAGTTTTTGGCTGAGTGGGAGCCAGTAGCGGAGGAAGATGGCTGGGGACAGCTCACAAGTGCACTCCGTTTTTTCAAATCTCTGACCTCTCCGAGGCAAGACAGACACTCTGGAGCCATCTAGTGGTGTAACGGCATTGAAATTAAATGTTGCGAGGAGCCCCCGGTGAAGTAAAGGCCCAAGTGCAAAGCCAGTGGAATGCAACCATCTCTCAGAGCAATCTTCCACAAATGTGTCATCGTTTCAGGAAGCAAAGCAAGCTGCAGACGCCTGGTTCTAGCAAAGCAGCGCACACCCTAGCACCCTGGCTCATCCCTCTGACTACAACTTCCTCGAGCGCTATTCTGAGGTGTGCGTCATCTGGTGGCCTACATGAGTTGGAATTTATAAGCCATAGTTATTTTTTTTTAAAGAACCCATTAGACACAATAAAAACAAGAGATTGCATCCATTGGGGGAGTTTAAAACATGCTGCTGACTTCATTACTGACTTCTAATTAATGCTACCTAATTTTTAATAAACATCATCGGGCTGAGGTTAGATTGTCAATACATTACTCAACAGCCCTTGTTGCTTGGGCAGTACTTTATTTTGACTGGTATTTATAGAATATGAGAGATAGGAGGATTAGAGATATTTTTCCCTCCTTGAAAGTAGAAAGCCAATCTTCTCTGTAACAGTTTGTACTGGAACGGACTAAGCTACAATATTTGAAAGATGTTTTCTTCAGAAAGTACAGTGCTAACTTTCTACTTATCTTTCCTTGTTTAATTTATCTGGTATACTAAATTAGGCTCCAGGGAAGTCATTCTTAAACTTGAGCACAAATCAGAATTGACATAGGTTCTGTTTCAATGCAGATTTTAGGGGACCCCCTCAGAGTCTGCTTCAGGTCAGTCTTGAACAGAGTCCAAGAGTTTGCACTTACAGTGAGTACCCAAGAGATTCTGGTATCACTGATTGAGGGTACTTTTGTAAGCAAGTCTGAAGAATTAAAGCATGCAGGTGTGTGTATGGTTTTGGTTCACTGACTCAGCACAGGATGTATTCATTCTTTCACAGCTCCCAGTACATAACAGAATTAGATCTAGCACTGGTCACTCTGTTCTTGTTTTGGTTTTTTTTGTTTTGTTTTGTTTTGTAGACTAAATTCTTCAACCATGCTCTTGCACAGAATCCCATTGTATAAAACAAGGTAAAAATAAGGTTGCTCTGATTAAAATGAAGATTCAACAACTGCATCCTATGTCTTTAGGACACTCTCCACTCGTTTTTGTAACAGACACTGGGACTGCATTCGCAGAAACCCTAAGCCATCGTAGAGCAGTTGAGCAACCAAGGCAGTTGTGAGTAGGACTGCCATCCTTCCATCCCCCACCTCACAATGGCTACCAGCTCCTCAGAAGTGTCTCGTCATACATCAGCCTTTGGTCTTTAGCTTTCAATGCTGTTTCCTACAAAAGCCTCCTTTTGTACCTCTCTGATATATCCCATTAGTTTGAATGGAGAGCAGTTTGACATACTGAAGAGAGTACATACATGTCTTTTGATCGTAATGTGTGATTACAAAATCCATTTCTTAACACTAGCCCATGAGATACTGAGAGTGATAAACATCTGTACTATAGGAGGAATAGTCTGGAAAAACAACCTCAGAAATATCCATTGCGCTAGCCTGGATCACTCATTATAAACTGCTGCTGCTACTTGCCAACTCTATTGGAAACTGTACAGTAGAGAGGACCTAGCTCAGTGACAGAGAGCTTATCTAGCAAGCATGAGGCTCTGGGTCTGGGTCCTCAGTAAGAGAATATTTTTAAAAAGAAAAAATATAATGGACCACATGGTTTTATTGATATATTCTGTACCTTTTGGAAGCACTTTAGAGCTACATCTAATAACTCAAGATTCTCTCATTCAATAGTTCAATGGTGGTACAGCATGTAGTAGAGGGAGGGAGAAAGCAAATTAAAAATTGCCACTAGGTTGCAGATGTTTCAAATCACACTTTTTATGCATTTATTTATGGGAATATACCATCCTGTGAACACACACCCGATGGAGGTGTTGGCCTTTCCTTCTCTCCCATTGAGTGTTTAAATCTAAACTACTACTAAAAGAGAGAAAGTTGAGGTTTGTGCATCTCTGGATGCCGGGCTTACATTCGAATACAGATGTAGAATCAGTCTACTTTAGATGACAGAGATGAATATCCCTATCTGTGCAGTAGGAAACGAATAGCAATGGCTGCACAGTTTTCCTGTTTGAGAGATGATCCAGCAATATGATGCCCAAGGACACGCAGACCAATCAACATCAAGACAGGTATTTCTTTGTTTCTGATTTGCCAAGACAGTGAGAGCTTCAGAATTAATACAAAACAAAAACAAAACATTGGAAAGTATATTTCACTTCTGTTCTCTCTCTCTCTCTCTCTCTCTCTCTCTCTCTCTCTCTCTCTCTCTCTTTCTCCCCTCCCTCTCCTGTATTTTCTTCTCTCTCTAGGGTCTCCTTCTGTGGCCCAGGCTAGACTTGAACTCAGGATAGAACTCAGGCTGTCCTTGAACTGAGGGCAATCCTCCTGCTTCAGCATTCCACGTGCTGGGTTTACAAGCATGCACAACCATGCCCACTTTATGGATTAGTATTTATTATTTGCATGGACCAAATGTGAATTTCTTTGAAAACATTTTCAGATAATCAACATTCCTTTCACAGGAATTTACATTATAATTCCCATGCTTATTGGTAAGGATCTATTCCTTAATCTCAACTGTAGGAAGACTCAAATTTGAGATCACTGTTTATGGAATCTGCAGACTTCTTGGGAGTCTTCCTAACTCTGACCAAAAGTATACACATAACAATACTTAAAAAAAAAAGAAAGAAAAAGAGAGCTAGTGTAATGTATGGATCTAGAAGTCAAAGTGAGAATTATATGACCAGATCTAGATCATATTACACGAAAGAAATATCATAAAATCTTGATTTTTCTTAGATTTGTGTTGTCAGGTACACATATTAATAAATTAAATACTCAACACTACACATGCATGTCTCATTGCAATTCCAAGAATCCTCTTGTTCATTTATTTCAGGTCCTAAAATGAGACACATTTCTGGCACCTGAAGATAAGCCTAACAACTGGGGAAAAAAAAATCCAAATTCATTTTTCCAAGAAAACATATTGAGATGTACATAGTAGAAATATATTTTTCTTCTTTCTTTCAGCTCCTGGCTAGATGATGGAAATTATGCAGTTTGAAATTTTATTTAATCTCAAATTGATTAACTGTATAGAATTAGAACGTGAAAATGACCGGAGCAAACCCTAAAAAATTTTTCCTCCAAGGCACTAGGGCTATTTTGCACAGGCTGAGTGGAGACCCTAGACCTGGCACAAAATAGAAGAGGAATGACATTACGAAATAATGAAAAATTCTCAACTTCGTATCACAAGGTGATCGTGAAGTGAAACTCATCTCTCAAGGTTTACATTTCCAGTCCTAGCAAACCTGTTTGCCTCATAATCAGGGAGCACATGTAATTCTTTGGATTTGTTACTCTGACTGTGGGGGTGGTCTGACAAAAAAAAAGAAGAAATAGGAAAGGGAAAGAAAAAAATGATACTATCCCCTAGAAGCAACTGCTCAATTTTTTATGGGGGTAAGGGGAAGACATTTTGATAGTACACTGAGGAAATCTGGATAGTAATCTAAATAAATCCTCTAAGCCTACAGACCTATGATTTTTCAAGGGTTGTTACAAAGATTATGCCCCGAAGCCGAACAAGCATCATCTTTGGGGAGATTTTATTTGTGTGATCAATTCATATCTGGACAGGTCTTCTGCTGGTTGGCATAGCAACTAACTGAAGTTCATTGAACTTTTAGATGTGTGCACTAACAGTCTAAAGCTGATTTCCTCCCATGGGGACCCAAAAAGGCTTTCTTTGTTAAACCTCTTCAATTGCATTCAAAAATAAATCATTTTTTCTCAAGCCTACACACACACACACACACACATGTGAGACTGGAAAAGCATATTAGGAAAATTGCTTCTATCATACAATACTGAGATGGTGCGAAGCCTCTATTTTTTCTGAAAGAAATATTGCACTTACACTGTACCATCACTATTTTTGTCCACTTTTAGGTCTCTCCATTGTAATTTTAGAAATCTTTTCCAAGATTTTTTTTTCTTTTGAAAATTTTGATGAAGAGATCTAGCCTGTGATTTTGTTTTTTCGCAGTGCATTTGACCCTTAATGAGTTTTTAGTGTTGGAAATATTAGTTTTCCACTCAGGTAAAGATATCTAGTAGTTTGTCTTTATGCTAGGTCATTATCAAGGAGTTAATCAATGCATTCATAGAGTAAAGCAAATCATGAACCTTTGCCAAGCACTGTGGACACGGAGGACGAGCAAGAGATGACAGTGGCTGCTGAATAATTTCTAACACCGTCTTAAGAAGACACAGGAAGGGAATGCCTATGAAGGATGTGTCCATACTACAGAGGACTGCAGGAGAAATGTCTTCAGAGAGGGCTTGCTTGCAGTTATGGCTTACCTTTCCTTGGTTAGTTCTCAATTTTGAAAGCCTTGTTACCGTAATAAAGAAACTTAAGGAAAACAGATACTTTCTAACACCTTAACCTACACGTGTGTCTTAGAACCTTCCCACACGATTTAAAGAAATAAAACCTAGCTTTTAAAAACCAGCCTCTTTATTCCAATTATTTTTGAAAGATCATCTTGATTTCTAAAATCTGTAAGCAGTATCTACTTTTCTACGTTTCAGAAAGATTGGATTTGTGTCTTCTGTGAACACTATCCTAAGCATGATTCTGTAGTTACTGGACCTATTCAAGACCACCCCGATTCGATTAAGTACTATTGGATCATGAAGACCAATTTCTTCTACCCTGGACCTATGACAATCCAAGATCAATGAGGCTATTACACTCCTCTGACTCCATTGACTAACAGTGATTAGGTCAGTGTCGCTGACAGTGCGTAGCTGACCACTGCTATTTATATACAACTACTCAGTGGCTCTGAGCTAAGAGGAGGTCACATGTGGTTCTGCGGACAGCTGGACTCTGGCCTACTGTGTCTGGTGATCTTTTATGGTGAAGCTGTTGCCTTGTAAGGGATTTTATTCATAGACATTCTTTCCGAGCTGAAAGGACTGCCTTTGTTTGATTTGATAAAGAAGGAAAGAGAGAAATACTTAGGACTGCCATTACAGAAGGCTAAGGGCACATGGGTAAGTGTTGAGTGGCCAATACTGAATGAAATCCCACTTTGGGATTTTGAGTGCCTTAAAGTGAGGCTTAACATTAACTTACACTGCCATCGTGTGGTGCAAAGGAGAATTTTTTATTCTAGTGGCAGCTGCAATAACTGCAAAGAACTTAACGATAAACAAGAGGCCAAAGGCTAAGGCCCAGGCAATGCACTTTTAATGAAAAATATCTCGCTGCCTATGCCACTGCTTCAAATGAAAGGTGTTAGGGTATTTTCATGAGGACTAAACAAAGCAATCCTCTGAGACTTCTAACAGGCTCTAAGGGCCTGTGGCCAAATCTCTCTTACACAATCAAAGGCTGAGACTTTGGACTACAGCTCCTTGGTCCAGTTTCCAAAGCCAAGTAAAATTAATGAGAAACTCACAAACTAAAAATCCTTAAAGGTTTACTTAGATGAGGAAAGAGGGGGAACAAGGTATACATAAATGTCCTTGACATGCGAGTATAAGTAAACGGAAAACAAGAAAAGAAAGCACTAGATTTGTAGCCAATATCTTCATGAATTTGAATCTACACCCCAGCGTTCATTTACTGAGCGTTGTTATGTGAATCACTCTTTGATTCGAGTCAAAGGAAAAGTGTGCCAGATAGAAATGAACAGGTAAGGAAGGGATTATTCTAGACTATTACAATAGGGGTTAATAGCTGGTGGAAAATTTCTGGAGGATTTCAGAGGAAAAGTTGGTCCACTGGATGAGTTTACTAGCATTTATTATAGAGGTGCTGATGGAAGGTAGGCTCTGGCTCTTCCAAAGAGCTGGGAATATATGGACACTCTTTTCCTTTGTAAATGATTCTGCTTTGAAAGGATGGCTTCCATGTTCTCCATAAAGATAGCCCCAGGTTGTAAAATTGGAAAGAGGTTTGGAGAAGATTTGCACCTCAAAGCAACAGAGAAAGAGTTTATAGATGCAAATTTGCTATAGCAAATGCCTAATTTAAGCAGAAGGAAGCCTGGACCTAAAGTCAAAAGAAATCTGTCTAGTTTTCAGGCCTAGGGGAGCACTGAGGTCATCTTGGCGAGTCACAGTCACCTCATCTGTGATTCCAAACTTCCTCATACATAAAAAAAGAATCTGAGTGTTAAAAACGAGTATTGAATATGCTAGGGCATATATTTTTTATAAAAAGAAAGCCGTAGATATCAAAGTTTGGTTGTAACTTTTCTCCATGCTATTTTAGAAATATGAGCACATCCCGCTTAGACTAAGTTCAAAAGGGAAGGCTGATTTTATATGGCAGAGCAGGTCTCGCAGGAGATCTCTGATTGAGGTTTGACTCTTATCACGAAGCCTTAAGCAAACCATTTAATCTTTCTGAACCTTTATAAACACTGCGGCAGTATCCACTTCTTATAACAGCTGTAAAAATTTAAATAAGCATGAAGCCACAGCCGTAACCAGAAGACATGCCCTATTTATGGAATTCGAACAGTTCAAATATAATTGCTGGCACCAAGTGAAAACTACTAGAAGGTGAGGCTGCATATTTGTGTGGGATTATTGTTGTCAAGGGATTGAAGGTTGTGGTGGTATTATTCTTGACTTGATTCATATAACTGTCAAGTGTTCTCAAAAAAAAAAATGTATCGTAACAAGCTTTCCTCAACCTCCTTGCCTCGTAAAAAATGAGCATTTGTTTCTTGAGAGAAGGTATTGAAATATGTTTGAGGTCTAACATTTCTTCCAAACATGGCCGAGATTCAAGTGAGCCAGCTTGGGTTTGACTGGGCTGAAATCCAGGCTGTAGGTTCATTTCAGGTCTGCGCTAGGTACTTCTCACACTGGAAAGATATTTTTCTCACGGCATGGGTACAAACGAAGAAGAGAAGCTTTGCTCACAAAACGTCTGCTAACATCCAATTGGCTGCTTTGAACCTGGGCAAGTTCAAAGGCAAGAGACAAAACAATATGTGCTCAGAAAGGGAACAAGAGAGAAGATATCCGAGTACAAAGAGAGAGGATTAAGTCCAATAATTCAACGGAGCACAGTGTTTCATCCATCATGTCTATAGATTGTCACTCTCCTCTTTCATACCTTATTGTTTCAAATCTTTAGATCTTCAGGGGTGATTTGTCATGAGTGTGCCTTAACATAAAGCAAAATCTCAAAAGAAAGATGGGTAGGTTATTAACATATTTCCCACTATAAATGTAAAGAGAAACATGGCCTAAGGAAAAGCTTGCATCTTTTATTTTAAAAAGTGTGCCTTATGCAATTGCCTACATGTTTCAATTTTCCTTACAGGTTTATCCTACTTGACAAATATTTCTATGACGAATGAAATGAAAGGGAGGGGCTGGGGGATGTGAGGACTTTCAGTTTGCAAAGTATGAGAAATAAGGGGCTCTCCCAAGGCGAAAGCGAGATGGATTGGAATGCACACTTGGCCCCCCCACCCCCTGCCTTATCTCCCCACCTCCTACTCACACCCCGACTAACAAACCTGCGTCATTTGAGCTGAAAGAAGAACTCATCTCTGAATATAGATCTGAGTTTTAAATCATTCTGCAATGGTCCTACTGTGCCGTTTCGGAACAACGCCATCTCTTAAAATAACTGTGTTTTCAGTCGTGACCTTCAGTCTGCAAGTTTCTGATGCATACTGAACAGTGAATGGCATGTTCCAGAACGCAGCTCCTTAATTGCTCACAGACAAGTCACATAGGACCTCCTACCCTTCTGTTTATGTCAGAGCTGGGAAAAGATCACTGAGTCTGGATCTATGTCAAGCTTTCAGGTCGAATCAGAGATGAAAATTTCCATTTCAACCTGCTACGCAGTCCCTCCTGAAACAACTGGAGGGGTGGGGCGAGGAGCACAGTATGTAATGACCATGGGCACAGGCTCTACCACCAGATATTTTGCAGGTTTCAGTTGTGACGTGACTGTTGCGCTCTGTGGCCTTGAGCCAGTCTGAGTCACAGCATCTAAAAACATAGGCATCATCATCTCTGAAGAGGTTGTTGTAAGTATTTAGCGTACTAATACAGGTAAAATATGGCACACAGACTTAGACAAGGAAAGGAAGCTGCTGCTGTGGCTGTTCTAATGTGTCACGGGGTTTGTTTGCTCAAAGGATGAGGTTGGAGCTCAGCTGGGTGGTAGAACTGAGCCTTGGGCAGAGCAGATATGGAGTCTGTGGAGAGGGTAAGGGTAGAAATGAATCTTGAGGAACCGAGTCCCCAAATATTGACAATGTAACTAAGGGACCACCTCTCTCTAAGCTACCTCTTCTGCAAGACTGAGCACTGAATCTCTTTTCTGGAGCACCACATTCGTGTGGATGGCCCTGTATTTGCTATTACGCTAGTGGAAACTATGCTTTTTGGCTTCTGCTATAAAAGAAGAGAGAAGGTGGAATGATAAAACAAAGAATGAAAGAGAGGATGTGGTCATTAATTTTATGTCAACTTGATTGATTGGCAGGAGACCAAGATATTTGGTCAAACATTATGTGATTCAAGTGACGGTGTTTCTGGCTGAGATTAATATCTGAACCAGTAAATGGACAAAGATGATTGCCCTTTCCTATAGGGATGTTCCCATCCAATCCATGGGGGAAAAAAAGCTAAATAGGTAAGAATTTGTTCTTCTTGCCCATGTTTAAGTTTGAACAACATCTTCTCCTGGCTTTAGACTCAGATCAGGTTGGAAATTCCACTATTTGTTTTCCAGTTTCCTGACTACCAATCTTGAGGCATCTAAGCCTCCCAATCGCATGAGCTAATTCCTTAAAATAAGCTTCTGTCTCACTCTATCTCTCTCCCTCTTTCTTTTCTCTCACTGTATTTTTCTGTTTCTCAGAAGAAAACGGACTAACCCAGGCACTACTGCACATCTAGGCTTACACTTCCACAGAGTGTTTCGGAACCACTGCTCAAAGCCTTATGGGCTTAATGCAACTCTAGCCCTGGTACTACATTGACTTGGACTCAAAAGATCTCCAGGAAACTGTTAAAAGATGACCATTATCAGCAGGGCTTTTGAACAATGAATCTCCAAGAAACCCTACCTTTCTCTCCTGTGGACGGGAGGGCGGTTCTGTGTTTACCGTTTCTTATTGTTCTCTGTTAGCTGTGAAAATTGCCTGGATAAATCCCATCAGGCCAAATGCCAACCCTTGTCTACCATGCATAGGGCAGGTCCTCAAGTGTGGACAAGTCATTTTAACTGGGAAATAATCTCAGGCTGCTCTCTCGTTTTTGAGCTGTGG
Source organism: Ctenodactylus gundi (assembly GCA_004027205.1). Classification (NCBI taxonomy): domain Eukaryota; kingdom Metazoa; phylum Chordata; class Mammalia; order Rodentia; family Ctenodactylidae; genus Ctenodactylus; species Ctenodactylus gundi. Next base: position 19,617 of record PVKB01006369.1, on the reverse strand, counting down.
TTTCGTCACTGATTCCCTCACCTTTAGTTTTATGTCACTTCATCCTGTGACAATGATGCTCATTACTGCTTTTCTAGAACCATCTCTGTTGTAGTGTAAGTACACATGGTCACAATATTGAAATAGAATTGGAAAATTGCCTTTTCTATCTGTGCCATACCTCTGAAAGGAAGACAAACTGGCTGATCTGACACACACACACACACACACACACACACACACACACACACACACGTGCGCAAAGGCCTTTTTCCTTTCTCTACCTGTGGCTTGGAATATGTCTGCTAAACAAACCCTTCCCCAAATCCTGGAAAGTGGCCCTCTATCACATCAAATCTCACAAAAGGAAGAATAAAATGCTAAATCTTCTAGACATCAAATTTTAAATTCTGAATTTTTAAAAAATGTTAGCACAGGATTTCAAGCAGGTTGGTGAGGAATTGTTGAAAATATAGAACTTGAAATTAGACCATTTCAGACAAAGGATTAATGTTTTAATACACTGTCATTCCTATCCCTGTTGATATGAGCATCTTCGTGTGTCTGTGCATGTGTGTGCATCTATATTTTATTTTGTGAGGGGACATATGGAAATATATTGAGTTTGGGAGGCTAAATATTTATTAGAAATGCATGGAGTACCTCAAGAGTCAGCACTGATTTATCCTACTTGTTGCTAATGAAGAAAATGTGCCTGGCAGGTCCAACAAGGCCCCTCTCGAAGAGGAATCCCCTCCTGCAGGCTGCCCATGGACACACCTTTCAGGGCAGCTCCAGGGCCCAGGTGCTCTATTACTGTACCATTTATCTATGCCTCCCTTAATGAATTTGTTCTGGTGCCCCAGTAGGAAACTGGGCAGCAATCCCTGGCCAGAAACTGAGTTTCAAGGAGTTGGAGGTTACCAAAAATTTCAAATCTTTGGAACTTTTCTACGTCTTTCTTTTCATCTGACTTTTATGCCCATTTTCCAAGCAGTGAATGAGTATAAATGGAAAAAGTACATATATGACTAGATTCCATGGCTTGAAAAAATGCACCCTGGGTTCCTAATCTGTCCTCTCTTTAGCAATATCTATAACTAGATGGCCTACCAGGATGTTTCAGGACTGGTCAGGTGTTCCACATTAGGTTAGTCTTTGAAGTACCACTTCAAAAGACAGAGTATCATGGACGTGGAAATGAATCTTCGTGATTTTTTTTACATACGGTCAAAATTTAATATGCTATAATATCAAGCATCCTTTTCTCCTTACCAAACTGGCGACCAAAAAGTTTGCTATATTCCTCTTTACCTTTGTTTACCCACTTGATTTTGAAACTCAATGGGCTGTGTGAGATAAAAGATACTGACAGCAACACAAGCTCAAGCCGCTATCTTACAAAGTACTATAGACTGGATGGCTTATTAAAAATGCAAATTTAATTCTCACAGTTCTGGAGTCCAGAGAGTCCAAGGTTAAGATCCTGTCAGATTTGATGTCAGTGAAGACTTCATTTCCTGGTTAACATCAACTCGTAGGGCAGAAGCATAAGGAAAGCTTTCTGAGCACTCTTTTATAAGGGCATTAATTACCTGTAGGAGGACTCCTCAAAACCTCATTGCCTGTCGGAGGCCCTGCCTCCAAATATCATCACACCGGAGATTAAGTGTCAACACAGATGTCCTGGAGGAGATAGAAATAGTCCGTCAATTTTAATAGGTTACCACAAAGAACCTTTCCAGTGTATTTAAATCCTGAGCTCAAATTATGCCTGTGTGTTGATAAAAATCATTCATTACTCAAAGAAAATGCTCTAGAATATAAACAAAATTTAACTTGGGGTTGTGAGATTACAGTTGATCTATTCTTGGGTTTTTTGCTTTTATTAGACATTAACTAATTATATGCTATTTTTATAGCTTATAAAGGCATAAAATTAAAATCCTTTCGGGAGTGGGTATGTGATCCCAAGATTTTACTTATCTATAGCATTCCCCTCAGACACAGATGGCATTACCACTGTTTTATCGATGAAAACACTGAGGGTAATGATTGAAATAATATTTGGTATTTTGCCTATTTGGTAAGCAGCCTATTTGTGACTTAGTGTCCAGTTTCCAGACTCTATTCTACAACTTTGTTTAAAAAAAAAAAAGTATGAGGAGTAACGGGAGTTCAGAGAAGTTCTCCATGAACAGGGCAGGACAGCCAGCCAAGGGAAGGAATGAGACAGAATGAGAACAGATCTGCACAAACACAGATGAGGTGACACTGAAACCCTCACCTACTGATGCTAACTAACCTCCAAGAGCCTCCTTCCTCTCCTGCTGGCGTCGTTACGTTGCCCACATTGTTTGCCTACATCCTATCTCTTCTCCAACATAAACTTTAAAACACATGGGAGCTAAAGGAAGTCTCAAAAACACGATGCTAGATCTTAGAGGTTAGAATGGTTCTGAACTCTCATATTCTAATGTCCATTGTCTCTTGTCACCTTACATGCTAATGCCATGATCATTATTATTCTCAATTTAAAATTGGAGAAACTGAAGCCCGAAGGGATGAGCTAGCTATCCGCACATTATAATCGGACTTAAATCCCAAGAAATGTCTCTGTCCCAAGACTTCCTTCATGGAACTGTAAGAAATAGACTCAACAATGTGAGAGGGTTTTCCTACACTATGCAATTTAATGTCCACCATGAGCTTGTACTTGGCTCCCAAAATAAGGATGAATAGATAAAAGCCCCCCTCTGCTCTGTCCTTATCGTTCTGTTTTAGTTCCTGGGTAAGGGTAAAGCAGTTTCTTTCCCGTTCACGGGAGAGACCCAGACAAAAGACGCGAAACCAACAGAGCAGACTGTACTCTCTGCAGGCCCGTTTCCCTCTGCCCTCATAATTTTCCCGTCTGTTCCTCACGCTGCACTCACTAGGACTCTGTACAAGGCGGATGTGAAGGGCGGAACGCTGGTGCGTCTTTCCAGTCCTGGGCCTTTATGTCAGAATGCAATGGGTTCTTATTCAGCTGCCTCTTAAATAAAAACCTTCAACAAAATTGCATTAGGAAGATAAAGGAAGTCAATTTGGTAAAAGGCGAGGGCTGGCTGCAGAAATCCTGTGTCTGTGACAAACAGGTTCACGTGATTTCTTGAGCTCCTATAAATATTGTCAGGGTCTCAGCGCATACTCAAAAGTCCCCTGGGTGGCAGAGCACCCTCTCTACCTGTCACCCTGCCTCCTGTCCTGAGGACAGAGCATTTCCCTCTCAAAAGAAAGCAGAAGGAAAGGCAGGGTAGAGGGGAAATAGATCTAGCCTTTCCCAAGGACTTTCTTGTGCCTGATCCTGATAGAGACATTTTAAAAGACATCAGTTACTTCTTAAAACCATACACTGTTATCAATTCCCCTGTTTTAAAGTTATTTGTGCTAATGTTGAATAATGAAAATGTATTCTGTACCCCTCACTGTACTATATCCCTGTACCCTGGCTCCCTTAATACCTTGAAAACTTGCTTAGACTTCTCAATCCTCATGTACAGCCATGAAACAGAAGTTTTAAGACAGTAGTAGGTGATTTCAAAAAGCATACGATTAGAAAGCTGGCATGTGGTATCCAAGAGTGTGATGTAAGAGCCAATGAATGACGAGAATGACTTTTCTTGAGTACAAGAAAGATTAAATGACTTCAGAGTGGTCGAGGTGGGGCTCGAGGCAATGTTTCCGGTAGTATTTCAAAACATAAAGCGAATATCTTAAAGAAGAAGTTTCATATAGGACACATTTGTCACAAAATTGCAATTAACAGTTATAATCACACAAATCAGAGCCAGAGACAGCAATTGCCCTCTGTGTTCATGCGAATATGCTTATCTTCATACATTTTTAAAGAAAACACTTCAGTTACAAGTGTATTATACCACATTGAAACAGAGTATTCAATAAAATGCATGCCATCACGTAATTATACACATTTTAGAATTTGGACCTGTTCCAGCTTTTCAACACTCAGATGTGCATACTGCAATGAGAAAAGTGGACTTTAGCACAGGTCTGTGGCAGTTACTGCTCCTGGTAAAGGAGGGACAGTCCTGAAGAGTCCTTATCAAATGGGTTTGGCAAATGTGGCATTTTGTACCCCACATTTACCACTCATTTATGGTAGAGAGGCATTTTATATTATGACTTACCACCTTTCCTACACATCTTAGGACAGGGGTCTGCTTTTTCTGTAAGCAAGCTTCCTATAAATGAAGTTGGCATATTAGAGGGTCTGATCACAATCAATCCAATATTTACTACCAAATTCACTTGGATGAGTGCTATATAAAAGTTTTTGTTTCTTCAATCATTGAATAGGATTTTCAAGTTCATCTGCCCTTTGTCATTGCCCTGATATTTTACCTACCAGCCTGTATAATTGTAGGAAATACATTTCCATTGTTTTAAGCCATGTGGTATAAGCATTTTGTCACAGCAGCTTAGAAGGAGCAAGAAGACACCTGCAATTTAGATCAAAATTTTCCCATTCCCATTTTGATTGGCTTCCCTGTGTAATTTAGTGTTGCCAAACTTTTTTAGTGGATTTTTCACTCCTTGAAACTTTCAATCCTTGGTTTTCATGACCTTGTACTTTCTGCATCGGTCCAAACTCTTTTCTCTTTTGCTAGGACCCATTCCCTTTCCGCAGAAAAATTTCAAATCACCTACTAGAGTCCACTTTTTGTAGGCTTAGCAAATACACACTCTGCTATTTTAACATAAACCAAACTTCAAATGTAATTTCTTTTAATTACTCAAAGAAGCAGGAAATTTCTTCATACACATGGGAAAGGCAAAGCGAATATTCCATTTAGAGCAGTAGAGAAAAGTTTGAAGGACAGATATACACACTTCACTAAGAAAAGTACAGTTTAGCATTTTTCCCAGAACACCAGGTTGTCTGCAGGTACTGCTCTTGAGGAAGGAGAGGCAGCCCCGAAGAGTTCTCATCAGGCTAGTTTGGCAAATGTTTATTTACCACATACAAACACACACACAAAACACACACCTGAAATAAAAAGAAATAACTTGCTAGTTGTGGTTGTTGTACTCAACTCTATCCTCAGTCCTTTTACCTTTCTTAATTTTTAAACTGAGAATTGAAAACAAATATATGCCCCCAGCACATTTTTATCTTATTATTTATGAGATAGGTTCTCACTAAGTCCCTAAATTGTCCAAGGTGGTCTTGACTTTGCAATCCTCCTGCTTCAGCCTGCCTGAGTGCTGGGATTATAGGTGTGCATTATGACAGCAAGCTCTTGTTAATTCTTTGTATATAAAATGAATTTTAAAGGAAACCTATCTCTCTCCTAATCTCTCTTCCTCTACCATTCTCCTCATACCAGATTTAAAAATGAATTTAAATACAAAGAAAATATAAATGCATACAAATAATTTCATATTATAGGAATAAGTAAAATATCAATTTTCTATGATCAAAGATCTGCTATGTGTATTATATGCATACATATATATATATATATATATATATATATATATATATATATATAATGAAACATTCTAATTCTGTAAGAAAATTTGGTAAATCTTATGACCCAAAGTAACGAATAATATCACACTTTCCAGAAGCCTGACTCTGACGTTGAGGTAGCATTAAAAATTCTACTTTCAAATCACTACACCTATTATGCATTATTTCCTAGCACTATTTCTTTTATATTTTCATAATGATGATAACAAGCAACTCATCAATACCTGGAGAGTGGAGCATTTTACCACCAGAGGAAAACCATTGTGAAAGATAACCAGTTTCCCTAAGCTGAAATGACACTCAGAAAAAAAGAGAGAGAGAGAGAAAAGGCAGACAACACAGTATTCACAGGAAGAAAGCTTTCTCTTTGCTGCAATTTTAGAAAACGGGATATAACAACCTCTTTTAGTTTGGTGCCTGTGCATGTCACAATATTTTTATAGAAAATGGAAATATAATTTCCAGTCTCAGAAGGGAGCTGACATGGCCAGCAATTTTAAGTGACCTCGGAAGAGGAGATAAGATTGACGGGAGTTAAACTTTTGAAGATAGGTATACATGCACCAGTGTTATTCTTTGAAATAAAAGCCAGTATGTTATCTTCGAATAGGAATGAGCCAGAAATGGACAGAACACTTGCTCTTACAAGATTTTTTTTCTGTGCCTGGATAAATTACAAGTTAAATTGTCAAGCGTGTACTTGGTAGACTGGTTGAGAGAAGTTCCGTGCTAAGAAGACTGGGGACAGGGGTACAAAATCTTGTTGTTATGCATTCTCTGGTACCTGCATCCACTCCTTGGCTGTGTGGATTGGGCAAGTTGTTTGACCTCGCCTACCAGGAAAGGCCTGGTAGGAGACAGCTGCTCCCAGCATTGCATGAGTAACAATTTTCTTTTTTAGGAAAATGGATGAAATAATCATAAAGCATCTTATTGCTGGGAAGTTTTTAAAGAGTGAAGATCAGTGTCTCTCATATACAATGGCCTAATAGTTATTATTTATTTCATCTTGCCCTACACTCTCATTGCACTAAAATATTAAATCAGATCCAAGTTATTTGAGAAGAGATATATTTTTCTCAAGTGAAAACTGACTTTATATTATTTATCGTAAATCCTTTGTAATTAAATTCACATATAATTTAGCTCAACAACTCCCAAGAAATTCATTTCGAAGAGACAGTCCATAGCTACACATAAATATATCAAACAAGAATGTTCACACACTATTAGATAATAGTGAGTCACTCAGACCAACCATCTTCATATCTTACCTGGGTGACTGACTAAATAATTTATGTTACATTATTCACACATAAAATTTCATGCCATTGTAAGATATCATGTTATGGTTGTTTGTAATGCTATATCATACTATTCTAATATAAGCCTATTAAAATATGTATACATTAGCCAGATTACACCTGCAATCTCAGCACTCAGGGAGACTGAGGCAGAGCACTTCCAAGTTTGAACTTGGTTTAAGCAACACAACACAACTATTTCGTGAAAATTGGTTTCAAAATAAAAATAAATAAAAAGGTCTAGGGTTGTAGCTCACTGTGAAGGCCCTTTTTTCAATCCACAGTACTGCAATATATATATATATAGCATTTGGTACTTTGATGGTGGTCATTACTCAGTAAATTTGTTTGTTAATTTGTATCTTCTGATTTTTCTGTTATAAGTTAATAATGACATAAAATAAAAGACTAACTATTTTGGGAAGATAGAAGAGGTATAGATAGGTGAAATGTAATAATGATTTTCAATTTTTTAAGGACTCTCCACACTGCTTTCCATAGTGGTTGTACCAGTTTACAGTCCCCCCAGCAGTGCAGGACGGTGTCTTTTTCCCACATCCTCACTAGCCTTTGTTGGTTTTTGAGTTTAATGCCAGCCATTCTCACTGGCATTAGATAGAACCTCAGTGTTGTTTTAATTTCCATTTCTCTGATGGCTAAGGACATGGAATATTCATATATTTGTTGGTCATTCGGACTTCTAAGAACTGTTTATTCCTTTCATGAATATTGCAACACAACTTGCAATAGCCAAGTCTTGGGGGAAGCCAGCATGCCCAACCACAGATGAATGAATAAAGAAGACGCGGCCTATATACACAATGGAGTAATGCTCTGCCATAAAGAATGACAAATGTGAGTCATTTGTTGAAAAATGAACGCACATTGAGACCATTATGTTCAGTGAAATGAATCAAACCAGAAAGTTAAGTATCATATGGTTTCTCTAATATGAGAAAACCAAACCATAGAAATATGAAATATGGAAAGGAGTAAGAAGATGAACATCATGGAGAGGAAAAAGGGACAGGGATGAGGAGGGTAAGAGGACAGGAAGGGTAAAGGAATCCCACAGGTAAATAAAATGAATAAAATAGGAGAGCTGGGGTGTCGGTTGGGGAGTATCTACCTAGCATGTGTGACGCCTTGGGATCAATCTCTTGCGCTACCCCCTGCCGACACATACGAGAATGAAAAACACAGAAACAAAAGAGAAAATGTTGTTCAATGTCAATAAAACAGCTCGTTTGGGTCTGGAGGAAATGTGAAAGACAATATTATGATCTCTGTGGTCAGATGAGGAAAATACAGAAATTCGAAAAAAGCCATCTGGGTGATTAACTTTGATCTTCTCTGATGTCTGATACATAGTTTATTAGAACAATAATTCTCTCACTCAATTTCTCATCACTGAGATAAAAACTGATACCCACAACTTAAGGGACGAAAAGTTTAACTCAGATTTCAGTGGTATCATTGCATGAACGGTGGATTAGCAACAGCAGAGTGAAAAGGGTTGGTAGGAGATCGCTGCTCACAGCACTGCAAACGGAATCGGAGGGCTTTGGCTGTCACAAGTTGTATCCTTCCAGGACATGGCCTCAGAAATCTGGGATCCACCCCTTTCAATCAGGCCCCACCTCTTAGAAGCATGTAAAATCATCATAGATAAATCCACTTGATCCAACTAATGGCAAGACTCAAACATCTTCCAAACACATGAGGTTTTTAGGAAACATTCCAGATGGAAATCATAAAAGTGATTAATATGTACCTTGATAAATGTACTAATTTGAACTATAACCTTATAATAAATTGTACACCTAGTGATCATTATGTGAAGTCATCATAAGGGCAGAATTAGTGTAGGATGAATTTCATATTTCCAACAATGATCATCCTTAGAAGAGGTATCAACAGTGGATACAACATGCTCACTGAAAGTAATTACATTCAAATGAAATATTTTTAGGCCATTTAAAGCAGATATGGTACAGAAAAGTCTTCCTACTTCATAACAACTACATCTTACAGTAATTCTAAGTGCCTTTCGCTGATGAATTTCCTTTCTGCTATCACTAAATCTTTAGTAGTAGTATCCTATTCAACCCCATCAAGGCTTTGGTTGGGTCATGAGGCACACATAAAAAAATATCAAAATAAATACATCAATAAGAGTCTAAGTATAATGTAATATCAGGATGGCAGAGGTTACTTGAGCCTGGCAGAACAGTGTTCATTAGATGAAAATAAAAATAGCTAATTGGGTAACACATTTTCTTCTCTGGGTTCTGAGCATCACTGGTACAGATCTGTGGATCATGGACACATCTCCAGGATTTAGAAATAAATGTTATGCACTTAAACTGCAGATTATCATTCATTTAATGTAAAATAGAATAGTGAGTTGAAACCGATTGCTACACAGATATGCACGGCCTCCATAAAATTCATGATATCATGTCACAAGGTATTATTATGCCTCCAAACATAAATTAACTGATGCTAAACCAACATATAACATAATCATAGAGGACTTAAAATATCATTGATGTTTCCGTAGGTGTTATGGTTTAAAATCTAGAATGTCCTCCAAAAGCCTTTCATCTTCCGAGTGCAGCTTTTGGAAAGAGATTAGGCCATGGTGGTGCTTTTGATCTATTATTAATTTAAAGCTAAATGTGTTTCAAAACATGGGGCCCAGTTAGGCATTGGCATGTCGCTAGGGGTGCGCCTTTGAAGGGTATATCTCCCTCCCTTGATTCTCTTTCACTTTCTGATTCACAGTTGCCATGCAGTGAATAGCTTGTCTCTGCCTGATCCTTGTGCCTTGACCTCCCTGCTTTGGAGCTCCCAATCGCTGACTGAGTACCCCTGTCCCCAGACCATGAGCCAAATCAAACCCCTCCCTTAACTTGTCGGTATTGCAGACCAAGCCTCAGCAATGGGAAATTTGACTAATACACCATATCTCAACCAGATATAAAAACAAATAACATCACACTCATAATGATATCTGAAATCATGCATACTCATTCCTCACCTAAGTGATAAAATACCTACAATATAATTAATGTCTGCCCCAGTCATTTCTAAAGGTCATGAGAAGGGTGTTCCACAACTTATTGATCTCTAATATCATGTTTCTACAATGCTTAACAGTCAATTGAGGAGAGTTTCTTGATGCTGAAGCACACCTGTCAGTCTGCTGCATATGACATAGAGGTCATTAATTTATTTAATAAATATATTTATTAAATATCACCTATATAAAAATCTCTGTTCAACTACTGTATAAAACAGAATGTACTGAAACAGATGAGTTCTTTCCCTGGTGGAGCACATATCCAGGGACAGGAAATAAATAGGCAAAATGACATACAATGCGTTAGGTTGTGATAAATGCAATGGAGGGACATAAATGAGGATAGGGAAGGGCAGATGGATATAAGTGAGAAAAGGTTTTTAGAAGGAGTCAGAGAAGATCTTGACATATAGACAACAATCAGAAAGGTCAGAGGATGCCAGATAGATAGCCACACATAGATCATTCAGAACAGTGTGGCATCCATGGGGGTCCATTGAGTGTGTAGTCTCATTATGTGACAGTAATACTGAAACTGATGGAGAGGACGTGTCAAGAGGACCATGAGTACATACAGAACTATATCACCAATTATAAAATCATCAAAAAGTAGAAGAAATCTGTGTTTCATGCCAAAAAGGGTATTGTGTCTCCTCTTTTACACAAGATTGAAATTTTTCACTAGACAATTTGAAGAAATACTGATTTTCTTCAAAATCTCACAGTCAACAGGGGTTTCTTAAACTTCTGCCAGAAGAATTTTCCTCTTCAAAAGTAAAGCAAAAAAAAAAAAAAAAAAAAAAAAAAAATCAGACACATGATATTTAACCATTTGTCCCTTCCCTTCAGACTCTATGACACATGTCAGTTACCCTAAAATTTTTCATGCTATGCAAAATTACTCCTCAATCTCATGTTTTGCTCAACACATTATTTCAAATTGTAGGATAGGGTATAAACAAAAGGTTAGTACCCCGAGTCAAATTAAAGGAAACACATTAACTCAAGCCCATCAATACAGTAGTCATGCACAGAAACATTGACTGTCACTCCTTGATGTAATCCAAATGCAGATTTATTTTTACATATTCTAGAAAAAAAAAAAACCATCCTGCTGGGGACAAAAGAAAATTGGTATGGAACTGAAATTCCACTATTTTTATAAGTGTTTCTCTGGTTCTCACATTCTTGGGTTTCAAAACCTAACAGAACTAGGTCTAAAATCTCTCTTTCCTTTAGACAAATTTATTCATTCATTCTCTTATCAGGCTATTCTTGAGCACATAGTAAGTTTTGAGCCCTGTCTAGACACAAAGTATGCAATGGTGGAACCCAGAACTGAGAGTTTTTCTACTGGAAAACTTGCATTCTAGTGAAAAAGACAGATGAACACAGGTAAACTATAATTCCCTACCTTTCAATCTTTTGAGTTGTAGAAATGATGTGTATTATCCACTTCATTAGATTTTTACAAGCATCAAGGAGTTAAAATGTATAAGACCTCTAACAGAATATTTGATTTATAGTAGACATTGAGAGTTGTTGAAGAGCAGTTGAAGCTAGCATATAGTATGAACAATATATATTGTGTAAGGTAGGGGGGTTTAAACTGTGGTGTGTGTCAGTATTTCCTAGAGAATATGTTAGACTATCATCACCAAAATCTATAATTCAATGGATTTTTGAGTTGTGCATCAGAAAAAGCATTTCTAAGAGTCCTCAGCTGCTGATGCTGCTGTTCCTCATCCAGAAAAGATGCCTGAGAATCACTGGCCTACGAAAACAGGTTAATACCTGGACTTGCAAGTCCACTTTAAAGCCAACCTGAACGAGGTCTTTATTTATGAGCCAGTAACTTAATTTCTCTAATTCTCTGAGCTCATATTTCCAAACTGAGGATAGCAATTTTTTTTTCATAAAACTGTGTTGGGAGGCCATACTAATAATTGGACATACAGTAGAAGAGCAATAAAGTTAAATTAACTCTCTTTCATTTGAGTCTGTCTTCATTTTTCTGAGTTCAGAAATTATTACCTAAGTCTCTCAGCACTTTCTAATTTTTATGAAAGTAATTTTGTAAGATTATCTTTTTGACTTAACAGACAGCCCATCAAAAGAAACAATATGGTTTTCTATGTTGATCAACAACACACTGCCTGGAATATAACAGATGCTTTCAAAGTAAATGTGCATTTTATATATTTTTCACTGGGTCTTTCTAAATATAGTGTGTGCCTTCATTGTCTGTTTCCTTATTTTTCTAAAATATGTAAGTTGCAATAAATAAGATTAACCTTGTCCTCCTTAGACCATAACCTATGCATATTGATTCATAAAGCACGCCCTATTCCTGGAATTTGAATGGTTCAAACACAACTAAGTAAAGTTTCATTTTTCTTTTTTGCTATTTGATCAATGCTTATGGAAATGCTGTGTGCCATTATTTCTCCATACCAACGGATCTCGTTGCTTCTTTGCACACTATTTTTAGGGGCCCACCGCCTGTCATTCAACATTAATGTGACACTCTTCATAAATACATAAGCTGTCCAGTCAAACAGGGCTCCATGTTTACAAAAGTTCTATGCTTGGTGGGAGGTTCAATAGTGACTGCCTTTACATTCTTTTTTGAACAAAGGACCTTGTATTTTTATCATGCACAAGGCTCACCATGATGTAATTGATTCTGCTGACACTACAACTAGAATTCCAGGGTCGTATGGATTCAACATCAACTGTCCAAAAAAAAAAAAATGTTGCTTCTTTCATTGTCTGACATCTCATTTGTAGGTTTGCGAAAACTATATAACTTTTTAAAAATCAACTTTCTGAGTCTAAAAGATCTTATCCATAAAACTCCAGCTAAACTGGATGGTCTCCTGTATGATTTCAGTTCAAATACACTATAAATCTGTTAATTTCTAAACAGAGAAACTTATACCTTAAAAAAAAGAATGCCTATTTTAGAAAGACACATTTTCTAAATCTACCTAAATCTCTTGAACCTATTGGAGAAGAGAAACAGATGGCAAATATCTCCTAAGATACCATTATTTCTGAATTTATGTAGCTATATACCTTGCATTTTCATGTAATTTCTTTGAGATAGTCAATCCAAAAAGCTTTCCATACCTTAGTCTGAAAAATGACACATCAACGACATGCTGAGCCTCCTAATTACCAAGAATACAGGGCCCATTAAACTGTGAGGATGCATATGCACACCTAATTATGTTTATGCCTACTTATAAATCAGCAAAGTGAAAGCATATGCATGCTGAAAATTGCCCATCATTAACTTTCCTAATTGCACCCAAATAAAGAGGGAAATAATTCACTTCAGAATGTGTTTTCATCCTTTGGGCAAAGCCTACTCTCATCTTGTTTAAGTTTTGAAAAATTGTCCTCTTGCTCATAAATGGGAATCAATTATTTGGATGGTGAAACACAACATAGTTCGTGCCTCAGTGCTGAGCCAGAGAAAATGAAAAGATTCAGATATGAATGTCAGAAGACTAAAGCAAGGATTTCAGAGGCAAACAACATAGAGAGAAAATACTGGGTGGGTGAAAACAATTCCCTCATTCTGATGGACAAGGCAAGGCAGATGGTGATGGGCCAACCACAGTACAGTAGGAGGAGATCCTTAGGGAGACAGAAGCATTAAATTTAGATGTCGGACAGAAGACTCAATTTCGTGACAGTAATTGAGATCAATTGGGCCACTGTCTGCTCTCTCGCTCACAATCTCCCTTGTAGTTACTCTGAACAATTACTGTTCTATGACTGGCAGGATTAAGATAAGACAGACAAGGCTTGTGAATGCTTAATTGGGCTTCCAAGTATGGGTTATTGCTGTCCTCAGAGACAGGAAGCAGAAAAAAAGGTGGCTGGAGGGTGGAGCAAAACAGAGCTTTGGATGTTCACAATAATGGGTAACCATTCTGGTGCTAATTTGGAGGCGCAGAGTCATGAATGAGAAATTAATTGGAAGTTGTCTTCTAACAACTCTCTGCTACGTGCTTTGCATGCATCGCTTCCTTCAGAACTCACACAACAGCGCCGCAGAGGAATCTATGGTGGTCTCCAGTGTGCTGATGAAGAGGATGGGGACACGGAAATGAGCTGAAATGACCTCCTGACAACTCAGGAAGCAAAGTTTCAAATACTGGATTCTTCTGACTCCTAAGCCTTTATTTATTTATTTATTTATTTTCTAATCTACTGCCCCTCCACCGGAGGGAATCCCTTTTCCCAGATTTAGTCATTTACATTTCACAAGGATACAGATGGACTTTGACTTTTCCTTTATAATAACATTTTTTAAAGACAGCTGCATTCATGTTTCTTTAAGATTTGGCTAGTTCTGTGTTATAACAAGCAAGGCAAAAATGAATCTTTAGAAGCTGCTATAAAAAGTGCCTTTCCTCTTGAGGCAACTAGCTTCTTCAAACTTTTCCAGGCCTAGGGTCTACCCTGCCGTCCCCACTTCTCACTCAGAAAAATGGACAGAATACCCAGATGCCTGCCCCAGGACATCAAAGTTCAACTTTATTCAAGGAAGGAAAATGTCTGGAGAAAGGATGAAACAAGCCTGTATGTGTCCTCTCCCTCCCTGTTGCTTGTGATAAAAGACCCTAATGCATCTATTTACATGGTGAGATAGTGATTTGATGCTAATGAGAAGTGCCATCTTCTTGGAGCTCACTTTACATAAATCTGATTTCTTTTTTCCCAAAATATTCAATCAGTGTTGAACCAACAAACCTGAGCATATGGACCTAAGTGTCCAGAGACAATATGTCCTCACTAGATTTTGTTGGCATATGCGAGCACTATTTTTATTTAAGCCTACATACTATCTTGCAATACCAGCCTCCATTGTATCATGTCCCAAAAACTAAGTCTAGCTTTCCCAAGAAAAAGCTGGAGAATTTTGATCTGGCCTCTACTAAGAATAATCCCTGGGTAAGATTCTGGTGAGGAGGAAGTAACCCGAGGACTTGAACTTCAGGAAAGCAGAATGGTGGTTCATCAGGGTCTTCATGAAAAGCCCCAGGAATGCTTGTGATTCTCAGTCGTGGGCATATCACATGTTAAGCCCGAGCATCTTACATGATTTGGACAATGACTTTTGCTCTAGTGTGTCTTTTGTTCTTTTGCCTTCTGAAGATTCTGTGAAATTATCTAATAATTTTTTTTCTTTAAGAGAAATGCTATTTGTTAGATCAAATAAAAAGCCTGGCAAAACTGAAAATATAACCAGCAGCAACAGAATTTGGTGTTAGAGTTTATTGCCCTAGGTAGAAAGTCTAGGCACAAGGCTCCCCGTGATCTCATGCCTGGCAGGTCCAGGCATAACGCCAGGTGTAAGGCACAAGGGACAAGGCACTGGGGCTAAGGCATAAGTGATAAAAGGACTGACGATGGGGGAAAGATGTAAGGGATAAAGGGGATAAAAATGGGGGATATAAAACGGGGCAACACAGGCTAATTCTGGGTTGAATAGAGTCTTTATGTAGAGTCAGTAGATTAACCAGCATGAGGGTCAGGGACTGGGCTTTTTTAGCTGGTGTGTGGGACCAGCAATGGACAAAAGAAAACAAAAGAGAGTTGCCTGCTAGGTTGTGATAGCTAGTAGGTAGGCTATGGGTTAAGCAAGGGAGAGAGGACCCTTCTGGGGTCAGGTCATGGCCATCAGTTGGCACACTTTCAGATCTACAGAGCTGTTGTGTTAGCGCCTGAAAAGTCAGCTTACCATGGCGGGGAAGGAATGAAGGACAGCTATCTGTAGGTTAAGGTATTCCACAGAGAGCCGAGCTGTGTGTGTAGAAACAGCTGAGAAATCACAGGAACCCTACACTACTAAAGACAATTAACAGTTTTACTTGACTTCAATTTAAGAATTAATTATTTCTGCTGCCAATAATCTCCCTCCCTCATAAGGACTCTAGTAACACCAGGTACTGTTTATTGACCCCTACCAGTTTTCTATGCATCGTGATTTGTATAAAATGTTACCTCTATGTGCAAAGCAATTCCTTTCAATCAATAGTACACTAGGCTTACTATACTTGAATCCAAATAGTGATCCATTTTTCAGGATTGCCTACCATCTCGTGTCCTTATAATTTTATAGATGAATACTTAGGCTGAGCCCTATTTCTGGTTAATATAAAGATCTACTTAGCACCCAACTGTTGATAAAGCTTGCCCTAAGAGCAAGTTCACACTACGCTCACTCTACCACTGAGCAAATCTCTTTTGTATTTCTGCTTGCTTCCTTCAGAGGAACTTGGGAAAGGATTAAGTTCTGATGAAGCTAATGGGCGCATTACTGTTGATAATTTTAGACCACTAGTTTTTTCATTTGTAGTGTATGATATCCTGTCCTTATACTCATCATATATGCAAAAATCTGTTCTCTTTGATTTTGTCTATACCTTTAATTATGTCTTTTTTCTGATTTTTCCTATATTCTGTTGTTTTTGTCCTGAAGCATTAGCCTCCTACTAGTTTTTCTTTTCAATTTCTCTAGCATCTTTCTGTTCCAGGTAAGTAGAGTAATTTTTCTGGAGCCTCAATTTGATTGCATTATACCATGGACTAAAGGTCTTCAAATCACCTGCAAAATAAAATCCCAACTCATTGTTTTGCACCGAGGACTTCCATGACTGGCCAACCTATAGCTTCACCCTCACTTGCTGCCTTTTTCCCCCAGTCCAATGAGCTACTGACTTTGTTGAACCACTGAAACACATGCAGTTCTCAAACTATCTTGCTTTCTGCCTCCTTGCTTTCGTCAGATTGTCCCACTTTTTATAGCCTACATCCTGTGCCTTAAAATCCTCAGCTCTAAATCTTCATCGGCATTTCCAGGTGAATTCAAATTCCTCCTCTGTGCACACATGCTGCTGAATCATCTACAGATTCACTCTGCTCTCAATGTATGTAAATACTTAGAGTTATTTGCTTGGGGATTTCTTTTCCCAGTAATCTCTATGTCCTCTTCACTTATTACTGATAGCAGAAGACAGATTTGATGTCTGGCTTTCTATCTGGCTCTGGCCAGTGACTAATTCTTGACAGCTTGTGAAGTTGGATTCTCCCAGCTGACTTTTATGAAATATTGTTGCTATGCGCACTGATATGTTGGAGCCTTGTAAATTTCTCAAAGAAATTTGTCTTGCTCCTCAGTGAATTTGCCTTTGTATAACTGGATAGAGAACATAAAATTTTAATGATGATAATTTAAAATAATGATAATTATTAGCTACTATTTATAAAATGCTACTCTGTGACCCTAACTCTAATTCCCACAATAACTTTATGATTGAAGTTAACATCATTATGAAAATGCAGTATAGGAGAGGGAAGACAATTTTTGTCACATAGGTTAACAGAGTCTGCAACTGGATCTTACTGGATTTCATTCTAAAACTCCTGAATTTACTCACTCAACTTTGCTCACTAGAAATGGCCAACTGATTCAATTGGGCTGACCTATATTTATGCGTCTTCTTTATTTTAACATCTTTATCCAGATATTTCACATCTGGTAGAATTCACCCACTTAGAATGTATGATTCAATAGTTTTTAATATCTTCACACACAAATGCAAGTATCACCACTGTGAATTTTGTGTTATTTTTATCATCCCTATTGGTTATCACCTTCCATACTGACTTGTCTATTCTGTTTGTATTCTTTAAACAAAAGCTATAAAGGCCTTTTCCTTGATTCTGTCCATAAAATGTCATCTCTGACCTTTGTCCACTCATGTCTTTTTTCATGAGTAATTCCTATGTCCATATAATAGATACCAGAATCCAAGATTTTCTGCCCAAATGGCTCAGGGCCTATGGAACCTCTCAAGGGCCATTCTTCCAAGAGAAAACCTTACCACTAGTAAGGTAGCAATTTATTTAGAGTATAAAAGAGGATGTGATTTGAAGGCTGGCTGTCCATCCACACATACATGTAAAAGATTCCTTACATGGTGAAGTACAACTGGGTGAAGAGAAAAGGTGCAGTGCAAACAAACATCACAGGAGAATTTTAAAATCCTAAATTGAAACCTGACCTTTATTTGTCAAAATAAGAGAAAAACAATGTATCTGAGCATATTGTGGAACTTTTAAGTATTTAGATATATTATATGTTGCCCTTTATCCATGCCCTCAATATAGCAAAGTAGAAGTAGGCTGTCTTGCGGCAAATTTCACCAGACTGATGAATTATCCTACGTCATGTTGTTCATGACTGGACTTTCATAGTAACCTCATCTTTGATGACACACATTGTCCTGAAAGACTGGCAAGTTAAGCCTTTAAAGTCCTAAGACTCCTATCCGTGTCTACGTCACGCACTTCTAATCTTATACCGCATTCCAACAGGTGTCTCACTAGGTTTGGTTAGTAAGGAAGTGAAGTCCCCTGCGTCTCATGCCTCTCTCTAATACCCTCTGTATCCACACGTGATTCCCAAATTACATCGAGCCTCACAGTATGATTTGCAACAATCATTCATTTTTTCAGGCAGGAGCTCTCCTGGGTACAGCTCCTGCTGGCTAGCAAGCACAGCATAACTATTCAGCAACGGTTGAAATGAAAACTTCAAAACAATTTGCATACTCAGAGCCAAAGGAAACATTTTTTTTTTGTCTATGCAATACAGTACCCCCAAAACACACGTTTGATAATGAATTCTCTATTTAAAAAATGGTGCAGGGAAACTGATTATCCACATTGAGACGATCCCTTTATCTACTTGTCAGAGGACATCAACTCAGATTTGATGAAAGACCTTAATAAAAGACCCAAAACTCTGAAACCAGCAGAGGAAAACAGGGGAAACTTTTAGGTATTGGTTTGGGTAATGCTTTTTCTGGATGGGATTTGAAAAGCACACGGGGAAAAAAAGCAGAAAATTGCTACATGAAGTTACAACAAACTAAACAGCTTCTGTGCAGAAAAGGGAACCATCGACAAAGAAAATGTACAGAATGGGAAAAAAATGTAACCTATTAATCTGATAATGGGATATTACTTAAAATGTATAATGTACTCAGAAAAATTCACAGCTAAAGCAAACCAGTAATCCAACTAAAATTAGTAAATAACCTGAAATGGCACTTCTCTAAAAAGAAATACAAATATCAATAAACTTGTGAGAAATAATCAATCTCACTAGCCATAAGGAAAATGCAAATCAAGAGTATAATGAAATACTGTCTCACCCTGGTTGAAATGGCTATTATTTAAATAAATGCTGGCAAGGGTGTGAAGAAAAAGGAATCAAGGGAATAAATCATGGAAAAGAGTATTTGTCAAGAAAACTAAAACTAGAAATATCATATAATTCAGCTGTCTGTTTTCTGAGTATATGTCAAAAGAAAATGAAATCACCATACAATTAAGATACCTGCGTGCTTATATTTGTTGCAGGACTATTCACAACTGCTAAAACATGGAACCAGCCGAGGCACAAGTCAACAAAAAATCAGATAAATAAAATATAATTATATTCACAATGGAGTAATATTCAATCATAAAGAAGAATAAAATCCCATCACCTGCCGCAAAATGGATGCAACCTAAGGGTACCTTTTAAGCAAAATAACAGACACAGAAAGATAAGTATTGGGTGTTCTCTCTCATATATAAAATTTTAAAAAATAAATTCAAGCTGAGAGTATGAAAGGTATTAATAG